>KB205942.1:441621-619460 GCA_000328965.1 Ascocoryne sarcoides NRRL 50072
GGTAGGGGTAAGGGGGGAGGGGGGGGGTATATAGGCATTGTTTATGTATCAACCTTTTTTTATGGGGTTTGATGGGGGTTTTTTAGGGGGTTTCAAAGGGTGGGTTTATAGGGGATTTGATGGGATGTTGATGGGGTGGTGGATCAGTAGGTGGTAGGCGAGAGAGGAGGGGAGAGAGTTGGCGTGGGAGTTGGCGTGGGAGTTGGTGTGGGAGGTAAGAGGGGGGTGGGGAGGTAGAGGGAAGTGTTATTGCGAGAAGGATAGGAGATGAGGGGGGATTGTTTAGGAGAGCTGGGGCATTTTTTTTTTTTTTGGTATTCCTTTTTTGGTAGAGAGGGGGGACTGGGCAAAATGTGGATGGGGGAAATTAGGATGTTAGGGTTATGGTTAGGGATTGGGGATTGAAGATAGGGGATGGGTAGGTTGGTAAGAGGGGTGTGAGGGATGAGAAGGAGGTGCAGCGGTAGAGTAGAGTATTGTTTTTAAAGGGAGGAGGGATAGTTGGTTGAAGAGAGATGGGTCTTTTTAGGGTCCTTTTTCTGGGAGGTGGGGTGGGGGGGTAAGGGCTCTAAGGGCTTTGGAGAACGAGGAGGGGGGAACAAGGAGGTGCGCATTAAGGATTGAGGATTAGGTATTTAGAGAGCTAGAGTGATAGAGAGGTAGAAGGGTAGATGTTTAATGGATATATCTAGTGCTTACTTGCCTTATTTATCTTTCTCTCTCTCTCTCTCTTTTCTTCTACTTCGATGGTAGATAGGATAGGAAGAGGAAAAGAAGAGGAGGAGAAGGTGTGATGGAAAAGAGAAGATAGATAGACTTGCAATTAGAAGTTCAGATTTTATTGGAGGTAGATCAACTTGAACGTTGGAAATAGCGAGAGAGAATCTAAGCCAAGGCTCAGGGTTGGGGTTTGGGGCTTTAGCACCTCTCGTGATGGGCTTTTCTTTTTTTTTTGCAGTTGAGAGAGGGGAGTAAAATGGGAGTTAAGTGTGCTAGGGGATGAGGTTTAAATGTCGTTTTTAATAGTTTAAAGAATTTGAGTGAGGGGATTTTAGTAGGAAATTTTGTTTGGTTGTGATGAGAAGGAGGTGTCATGTTAAAATGAGAGGTATTATAAACCAGTAAGAGTACGTACACGTTCCCCCTCTCTCTGCTTCAATTTAGATTTATCAAAAATCGGATTTTATTCTCGTGAATATTATAATGAATGATGCTTAAGACTTAAGAAGTGAGATATGGATTGAATGAGATGAGTTCTTTATATTGTTCTTGCGAGGTGGGATAGGGAAAGGTGGTTGAGAATTTAAGAATGGATGGTGATATTATGTTAGATAGGGAGGATGGGATAAGAGAATGAGTCAGTTGTGAATAAGAGCATAACGAGAGGTAAGTTAGTGTAAATTCATGATAGTATAATCTTTAAAACAAAAGGAAATTATTCAAACTATAATTCACCTCACACACAACTCCAGTGATATTATCCTCTAAATTCATATCTTCACACTCGTAAACCTAATATAAATTTGCTTCGGACAACAGCGAGTCCGATCAAGAAGGCAGCCGTCCCCAAGCAGATCGCCTTCTATAGGCAATTGAAAGCCGAGGATATAGTCACACTCCGAGAACGATTCGTCGCCGAACTAGAGGCAGCCGAGTTCGAGTTTACTAGTCACAAGGCTGTAACAGTATTTGGTGTCTACTATAGCGACAGTAATAGCGACAGTGACAGCAACAGTAACATTTACAACAACAGAAACAGCAGCAACGATAGCAACAACGACAGCAACAGTGACAATGTCCGTAATAAAATAGTAATAATAACAAAAACAATAACAAAACCAACCATCCCCCTCTTCTCAGCTATCTACCCCTTACCACCTCCCCCTATCCTCAACTATAATCTAGCCCTATAGCAGAAACCCCATTTCTCCTCTTCTTCTTATAAATTTTAATCAAACATTTACATCTTACTTTATTTATAACATCAGACAACCTATATTCACCCCCTCTATCTTCACCCCTTCTATTTTCATCTCTTCTCTGCCTCCATCTCCATCTCTGCCTCCACCTCCACCTCCACTTCCACCTCTACTTCAACCACCCCTATAACCCCCCCCTAACCGTCATCACTACCCCCCAACCATCAAAACTAAATCCCCACAAAATCCACACCCCAAAACCCCACAAGCCCCAAAACTATAAACCTATCCCAGCACCAAACACAACAAGCAAAACCTCCAATACATCTCTTTTAATTTAAAAAAAAGACAAAAAATAACGTTAGAAGATTTCTAGATACGTACTAACGGGATAGCACCCCCAAGTCCTTCACCAAATCCGAAATATATCCCCTTCTCCCCTCCCCTCCCCTCTCCTCTTCTCTTATCAATCTCCTCATCTCGCAAGATAGTAAGATACAAGATTGCCAGAAGCTGCACGCGACGTGGTTATTTAACGAGTGGTGATAGTAAAAGGAAAAGAAGCTCATAGCGATGAGTAAATCAGATAATACTGTAGCAATCGCAACATATAGTGAGTGAAACCTCTCTATAAGGATGGGCTCGAGACCGCCAAGACTAAAGATATTTGAAGATATCCTTCCTTATATGAAGGATTATACAAGTAAGGAAAGGTCGTTGGGATTGGAGATTGCATCTTTAAAACCTAGTATATCCTTATATTTAATATCCCTATAGAGAGGTTTCACTGTATCCTAAAGTAATATCTCCCTCAAAAAAAAAAGAAGGGAGGTTCATACCTTTCTTTTCCAAATCCACTCTGCACGCACTAACCACACCAACAAACATCACTTCAAACTAAAGCTCAAACCCGACATCTTCCAAAATTATATACTTCTTCATTCATTGCGTCTACTCATTTATCATCACCAAGCTCCCCCACCCTCCCTATAAACCAAGTGCACCGCAATGTCATAAAACGAAAAACCAACCACCGACCCCACTCTATGATATCACTCCTCGCAAGGACACAGCAAGTACGCCGCCATCCCATCCCGTCCCATCCAGTCCGCCAGAAACGCCAAATCATGCTTACTCCCTTTGTAAATACCGTCATATGATCCCCCTAGACTCCAGAATCATACCAGCCCATCCGACCCCTAGGAAGACCAGAGAAGAAAGACATCGATGCACCCTCCTCACCCACTAGCAGTACCACTCCCCTCCCCCTCTGCTAATCTCTCCCGCTGCACCATAACCCTCTCGTTGCAGATATCAATAAACATCTCAAACTTTTGTATCATCTTATCTTTATTCCTCAACTGCTCCTTCAACTCTTCAACCTCCTTCTTCCACGCCTCCTTCGTCCTCTCCACTTCAGCCTGCGCATTTGCTACCTCAGTCCTCAACTCGGCTCTTAGCTTCTCCTCAAAAGTCATTGGAGGTTTCTTGTAGAAGGTTGGTAGTTGCTCCATAGCTGTAGCTTCAACACGAGTTGGGTCTCGCTTGATCGCTGCACGGGCGTTGTATATATCGCGGGGGAGATAACGGACGGCTGGATTCTCGCGATGGAGGATCTCAAGCGTTTCCTTGACCGATACACCTAGAATTTGTTAATGATCAGATCTTCCCATACAAGGTCCAAGGGATGATGAGGGCTTACCATTCTCTTCCAAAGCCTTTACCGCAGCAATAGCCTTTGGGTCAAGCTTGCGTGCTCCAGGATGCTCGGTAGGACTCTCGCTTGGTGGGTGATTATGGGTTAAATGTTCCCCGTCAATTCTACCTCTCAACAGCCAAGCCGTCTTATTCTCCAACCCAAAAACGCCAAACTCGCAACCGCATTTTCGTGATTTGGTCTTGCGTTGACGTTGCTCCCCTGGGACCTTTTCCTTGTTGGTTCCACCTCGGTCACAGATTAAGAAGACCTTCTTCAGACCTCTGTTATCCCGCTTAGAGCGTCCTATGACGAAAGCGTAACCGTGGGCCAGAGCGTGGGCTTGTGCGAATGCAAAGAGAGCTTCAAAGGTAGGGAAAGTGCCTCCTGGGGGAGGGGATAGCATTTCGCCTTGAGTCACTTCGGGGGGCTCGCCATTTGTGTGCTCAACCATCATCGAATTATTGCCATGTTCACCCATCATATTATTTCCATCAGCGGATAACTGGTGATTAATTGCCAGTTGAGGATCAATCATAGATAGGTCTTGATGCCCTGAGTCTGGCGTGCCATCGTGTAATCTTCCCATATTCGAGTTTGCCGGCGACGCGTTCATGATCGGTCGTTGGGCTCCTAGGTTTTGAAGGGACGGAGAAGAGTTCTGAGATTGTCTCTGGGCCTGATTCATCGAGGATGTGGAAGGGTTCATAGCATGATTGATGTTCATGGGCTGGTTTTGCGGTGTACCATGCTGGCCAGGCATATGGATAGTCGTCCCTAGAGGAGGGGGTCGTCGTTGCGGGGTATTGGTACCAGAACCTGAAGACGGATTGCTCAAGACGCCTTGAGCGATCTGCTGCTCTGCAGACACGCCCGAGGAACCATTCTGTCTCGCGGGGCCGGGTTGGACGTTGCTCGGAGCATAAGGCGTGGAGTAGGGGGACTGGTGTTGGATCTGCTGGAGTTGCTGGCTCTGGGGCCTGATACCGATGCCTCCCTGGGTGGCTCGAGGATAGGTATTTTGCTGCTGGGATGGCTTTGGAGCAGGAAGAGGTTGAGGTGGTTGCACTCGAAAGACGTGGTGGGCGGAGCCATTCGGTGCGAAGGCGGATCTCACTTGGTCTTGTGGAGGAAAAGACATTTGCTCGTCTCAGCCTCTGTTGTCGACGCGTCAACGTATCAATCTTCGGTCTTCGGTTTGCTTTGTGAGGTCTTTATCGCCTTTTGGAGTGGGAGCATCGGAGAGGCTGTGAGGCCATGTCCTTTAGCGCGCGCACGGACGATACCGGTTTAGGGCAATCATCAACAGGCTCTGCATGTGACATGTAGAAGAGTCTGTGTTATAGATTGTATATTGATCTAGAAGTATATTTGCTTCATGGAGACTTGCTCGGTCTCTTATGGGTCGGTTGTTCTTCTATAGCTAATTAGCTTAATTACTAGATTACAAAAAGAGGAATCAATTAACGACATCGTCTGCTTGTCATGAATTTAGCAAGAGATAATTAGATAAATGTAATATAACAGGATTGAAGGTTTAGCAAGTTGTCTATTATACAAGCTTATATATATACAATTCACAGCCTCACCGTCTAATCATCTATACCAAATGTCTAAAGACGGGCCTACAGAGCGTGCACTCTTCATACTCGAAGATGACCTTCATCGTCTATTGTACAGTACATTCATCAGTTACATTTGCAAGGGCCAGAAGAAACATCTAGTTATCAACTGCTATCTCTGATCCCTATCCTCCTCAACGCTCTTCTCCGGGAGAGGCTGCTTGTTCTTCCCCTTCCTATACACCCTCTCGTCTCTCGGATCAAACCCCCCATTCCCCCAAGTAGCCCATTCCGGGGTTTCGGGGCCCATGTAATCCTCAGGTTTAAACTCCTCGCCGCTTTCCAAGCATTCGAAAAACTTCTTGTAATCGATCCTAGTATGCCACTTGCCCTCTCTCTTGAACCTCTCGCTTGCAATCAAGATACAACAACTATGTGCGTGCTCGGCTGCAATGCCATATTTCAGTCCCCTCTTCTCTAATGCGGTGTTCAGTGCTTCGACGAAAGCACAAACTTCCTCATAGAATGGTACATTCTGCATTGTAAGTCCGGCACCCGCGGACGACGAAGTCCCACAGTATGTCACCCCTTTGACTTCCACGAAGCATGGTAATCCCTTCTCAACAAGGGCAGCATACCCCTCCGCCTCATCTTCGATGTTGAAGCCCTTAACAAGAGTTAATCTAAAGACGGTTCGTTGCTGGAATCTCTTCTCTCGGAGAATCTCTAGGCATCTATTGAAACGCTCCCAGAAATCCCGATGCAATGGCCTATCGATTTTGCGCAATGATTCGCGGTTTGAGGCATCGATGGAGACGTAAAGCTGAGTAACTGGCTTGAGAGCAGCAAGCTGATCTGGATGCTGCGCATTGCACACCAAGAAAGAAGAAATATGCTCCTTGTGCAGCATCGCAGTGAACTCGTTAATATGTGGATAAAAGATTGGCTCCCCCACCAGAGACAAAGCACAGTGTCGAATCCGCATGGCCTCTGCAAATCGCTCGGCACGAACACCTGGTACACCTCGAAGCATCTTGATCTTTTGATAGTGGCCGGCCTTGACACCCTCGAAGATCATCTCTGGGGGATCGACTACCCACCGCCAAGTTGTACCAACAGGATTGGTTCCGTGCCTCCAGCAGAACACGCATTTATTAGAACATGAAAGGGAAGGCGTGGTCTCCATACATTGATGAGATGCAATGCCATAGAAAGAGTATTTATAACAGGATCCTCGTCCGCGGAGGGCGGATTTCGTCCATCGACATATCTTGACCCCCGAATGCGAGCCCACAATCGAATACCCTTGTTTCGTAAGAGACGTATATGTTGGAGAGTTCTTGGGAACCATTTCCTTGGGAACCATTTCCTTGGCAACAGTCGTTTGTGCTGGCTTGGGCTTTTTGCTGTATGTTGTGAAATCTACCTCAAGAGACTCGGATACGCCCTCCGTCGCCTTGTTGATCGTAGCGCCAAGATCCTCTAGGTCATTGAGAGAGTCATTCTTCCCCGTCTTAGACTTCCGCTGAGCAATCTTCTGTTCTTCGAACAAAACTTCGTCTTCATCATCCAGGTCTTCCACGTCACTTTCGACGGCATCTCCGCTGCCCTCAACTCCCTCTCCTAAATTCCCCGTTAACGCCAAGTTGGCCAGAACTTCCTCAATGCCTTCCTTCCACTCTTGCAAACGTTCTGCGACATCTTTTTTCGAATCTCCCATCCCAATTGGGAAAGCCCTCTTTCTGCCTGTCAGCTTGGCCATCCACTTATCCACGTCCTTCGCCTGGGAGCAGAATCCTTCTTCTTCGGTAGGCCATCCTTCCCTGTCACCAAACCCAAACACCGAGTATCCCAACAATGTTGACAGAGGAGCTGTGTCTATCCTGAAATCATTATGCGTTTCCTGCAAATGCTCCAGGAAGTTGTCGAGAATAGTGTCGATGTTATAAGACGGCACAAGTAGGAGGTAGAAGTATTGGACTGTCCCATCTGATTTAGGCGGGTTTATAAAGTAATCATCATAGTCTACATATGATAAGTCGAGTAATTCTGGCTCAAGAAATTTCGAATAGGGAACATCTGCGAACGATTTCGTGCTTTGAGCAATTCCTTCTACGAAGACTTTGGCCGTCTTCTCCGTTGTTCCAGTCATTGACGAATAGAATACCAAGACTTGTATTCTTCTATCCTCATGCTTGATATCTTCTTGTGAGGGTTTCCTTTTCTTAAGGCCCCCCACAATCCTCCGTGGCCCTTTTTCTTCAAGTGCCCGCTTTTCGTCGAGTGGTATTTTATCTTTTTCGGCAGGTAATCCTGGGGATATTGGCGGGGTCTCTGAAACATTATGCCTTGGAACACGGAAGTGTAATATGGTTCTGAAAACGACCAAGGTGGTAAATGTGCAGAGAATGATAGGAATTCGGTATATGTGCCATAATGCCACAATGTCTTTGGAATAGTTAGCGTGAGCAACTTGATTGATGGTGACTAAGGGAGAATCTTGCTCTATACATACCGACAATTTCAAGAGGTAACAACGAACGGAGAGGCCAATTATTAAAACCCATGTTGAAAGCGATGGCCAATTTTTATGGGCATTGTAAATGGAGGGGAAATTTCGTGGGGCTGAGATATTGCCTTGAAGATGAATAGCAGGCTAGCGGCCGCTAGTGTTGCTTTATCTATACCCAACCAGTGGCAGCACACCTTTTACGCCGCCTCCTACTTTTGTTGTTTAATCACGGATGCTATAAATTGTAACATATGTGTTTATGTAAAGTGTTTCGACTGATTCATCTTATAAATTTCCGCGAGCTTTTCTCTTAGCCTCTTGCTTTCCACCTTTCACTTTGGTCTTTTATCTTTTTTTTTTGTGCTTAACTTGGGATGTTCAAAAGATGACGGGTTTACAGTTCATTTAGGGATGGATTTTTTAACTTCTTAGAAATTCTACAGGTTTTATTAAGTTTAAAAGAAGGTTAGTCAATTGCTAGAATACTTTAGGTTATAAAAGTAGCTGATAATCTATAGAAGTCTAAAATCATCTTGCATTTGGTAGCAAAGGTTTAACTTGAGTTTACTCGAACGCTCTCTACTATAGATAGAAATGATAATATGAGTTCTAAAAATTGTTGTTTAGTTTGAATCATTTTAGTGTACCCTACTCCTACTACTTTATTACTTATCCACAGGTCCTCTAGAATGAAGAGACCGACTTATATAGTAATGTTGAATAGAAAAGCGGTTCTGTACTTACCCTTAGTGTTACTCGCCAACTACATACCTTCTTTTCAATCATTGATTTTAGCACCTTTCTAATATCTCAAACATATAAGCAATCAATCTTAAAGTGGATAAGAATCTACTATATTTGCAAGTTAATCTCCTTTTAAATGGAGCGTAATTAGGACATGGCTGAGCATAGCCGAAAAAGGCTATGAAAGTTATAGACATGCTTACTTACCCCCGCTTCTTCTCCATCATAAGACCTAATCCTAATCGCGGTACTGGGCGAGCTTGCGCTTCCTACAGATAACGGTGTGCCGGTCGGTACCCAAGTGGATATAGCGAATCATATCGGTCGCGGAGTCTCCACAAGTATGGACACAGCCTAGATAGTAGCGTACGTGCCGCGAACTGCTTTCCTTGGCCTGAAGTTAAGCAAGATTTCATTCGGCGAATTGCCCTGTCTTTTTCTAAACTGTCATCTTTGGATCCTCGTTAATCTTACTTCATCCTACAAATATTAGTATATGGTCAAGAATCATCAATGCCAATCAATTAGTTGTGGGGTCTCTTAACATGTATTCTCATGCTGACGTGAGGGCTTGGCTAGATATAAGAATATCCACAACCCTCGTAGCATTATACACCTTAACTATTTTTCCCATTCATCTAATTCATGGCATTGCACGCTTATCCTCTCCTCAACATGTCTGCAATTATCTGGGGCATGTACCGCCACAGCAAATCCTGTATTCTCCAGAATGAACCTGCGGCACCCTCTACATCTACCTCCTCATTCACTCTCTTCCCACTTCTCCCCACCGAACTTCGTATCAAGATCTGGGAAATGGTCGCTGAACTACCCCGCAATGTCGAACTAAGCTGTACACTTACTTCTTTCTACCTTCCCGAAGGCCGTTGGTTCTCCCATAGCAAACCTCCCGCAATTTTCCACGTCTGCTCAGAATCACGCTCCGTAGCCACCTCAGCCTTCTCCGTCTTCTATTTCTCGCCCCTTAATCTGGGAGCTTCTTGCTCAAACCCCATCTACATCAACTTCGAGGCCGAGACGTTGTGGCTGTGCAGTGATCTCCACGAGAGTTGGGCAAGAGATCTCTTGGAAAACAATCCACAGTTGAAGGAAAAGCTCAAATTTATTGCCGTTAAGGAGTCGCTTTGGAAAGACTTGAACCGGATAGAATTGACACCATCTTGGAGCGATGGATCGGACTCGGGAAAGGAACAATTCAAACCTGTTTATGTTGGATTGAAGGCTTTAGAGAACGTTAGATTTCATTCCTAATAACAAACTCAGAAGTTATTTGCTTTAGAACTGTTGTCAAGGACGTTGGAAAAGGTGTCAAGCCAAAGTGTTCCCAAGTTCAAAGTTCGGGCCTTGCCAGAACGATGAGGGACTTCTAAAAAGAGGAATATAATCCAACTGGTGCAATGGAACGGATGAGCTGTAATTGTGGAAGAACAAGGCGTTTTATTCATGTTGGTTTAGTATGTCCTTGGAGTTGTTTATGGAGCCTGGCTGGAGCTATTGGGAGTGGTTTATGGAGTCTAGGACCAAGATTTCAAGAATATTCTTATTGTTTAGAATAAATGGACTGAATTGTAGAAGATGTTATCAGGAGCGGTTATAACATATTTAAGTGAAGAAAGGGGATGTTATAGAGCAGACGCAAAAGAAAAAGGGGAGGAAGGTGAGATAATAATAATAAGTGCTTTTTGACGTTGCTTCCTTATACTCCTCTGGATGTTAGTGAATTTTATAGTTTTTAAGCAGGTTTCCAAGTTATCTGGGCATTCGGTTGCACTTTCCCAATCTGTCGCTCGAGTTGAATGAGAAGGGTGGCTTCCTTTTGGAAGTAAACAATCAGATAACTTCGCTCTCAAACCTCACTTAACTAGGATCAAGACAATGAAATGTGACGTTTAATTTACAGTTCTGGCAGACGACAATCTTCTCATACAACTAATTATTCCCCACAAAGCGTGTTTATTGTATATATACATATAATGACTTCAAAAAAGTCCAAAGGCAAAGCCATTGCCAAAGCTAAACCCGAACAAACTACTTCCAAAGTGACGACCTCCAAAACTACAACCTCCACAGCTACGACCGCCAAAGCTACGACCTCCATAGCGAAAGCCCCAGTAAAATCCTCTTCCTACAAACGTCTCAGCCAAGGCAAATCAGGAAACATCTTCCAACGCTCCCCCACACGCGTCCTCAAATTCCCGTATATTAAAGACGCCCTACACGGTACAACGATCGCCGAACTCACCCACGAGAGACACGTCTATGAATACCTCGCGAAGTGTTCCAAAGCCCGCAACCGCGACCCCAACAATGCTTATTCACGAATCCTTGCCTTTCATGGAGCCTGCGGAGTTGGCATCCTCCTCGAATATCATATGTTGGGCTCCCTTCGCGTGTATATTTCCAACCCAAATCCAAACGATCCGGTAGGACACAGCGTCTTCCTTAAAAACAACGGGATGAAGTGGTTGGTGCAGATATCACAGGCTTTGGACTGGCTCCACAGAAATGATGTTGTGCATTGTGATGTTAGTACTGCGAATATTATCCTCGACACAGTGGGTTATGAGAGTAGGAAATGCGATGCTACTGGGGAGTGGGTGACGGGCGCCGAGATCAACGTCAGGCTGTGTGACTTCTCGAGTTCGACGTACGAAGGAATCAGGCCGAAGACGAAAATGCGTTGTACCAGGTGGTATAAGAGAATAGGAAATCGGACGCTGGGTGCAGATGGGTATTCAAGGGTCGGGGAGGGAGAGGATGACGGGGTGGAGGAGTATACGATCAAGGATGATCTCTGGGGATTTGGAACCATCCTGTATGAGTTGGGGGGGAGAAAGAGGATGTGGCAAGAAGTTGCGGATAATAATGAGAAGATGCAGAAATATCGAGATGGAAACTGGCCGCCTTTGACTACTTTCGGGCTATCGGGACACCCGATACGGGCTTGTTGGGAGGATGTCTATGAGAGTGCTAAGGAGGTAATGAAAGATGTTGTTCTGTTTGGATGGGCGGATGCCCACATGTGGGATGAAGTAACCAAGGAGGAGGTGTTTACGAGGGAAAAAGAATTGCAAGCACGATTTTACGAGCGGGAGGAGGAGCGGAGGGCGGCGAGGAAGAAGAGGGTCGACGAGGAGGTGGAGATAATGCTTGAGAGGATAAGACGGATAAGAGTAATGATGGAGAAACTCTTGGAAAAGGCGAGGAAAGTAAGAAAAGAAATGGAAGGAAGAAACGAACGGGAAAGAGGAACGCAGACAAGCTGAAACATTGGCTAAAGAAGTTGAAGGAAGCGAGGTAACGAAGAGCGGATTGGATGATACGGAGCATCATGATTAGCGAGCGATACTGAGAGTCGGAAAGTATGAGACGAGACAGAAGTCTATTGCATACTTCTATTCTCAGCGTTTCCGATTAAGGGGAAGAGAAAAAAAAATAACATTTATTATTGACTTGATGATACAGGTCAGTTATGGTGCACCTCCCTGTTTATTGAAGATTACCCAATCATTTATTTTCCTTTCAACCCCAGTGAAGATGGTAGAAATCCACATATCCCTCTTACAAATAACGGCCCTAAACTAGCTTATTCTTCGATAAGCGAGAGACTCCCCAAGTAACGACCTTCCTTTTCCTTAAAAGTCTACTAATACCGTTGAGATTAAAGCAGGATACGAGTTTACAGCTAAGCCTTAAATCTAACCTCTAGCTTTGCTCTGCTCCGATCAATGGATCGGTATGTATTCTGCGATTACGAGTAGAACATCTTCGTTTATTGTAGTGTTTGTTTGTGAAGATGAGTATGTAAGTATTAACTGGTAATAAGATTGATGCAAGTGTAAAGATAAGGAAGTAAGGAAATGTTAAGAAACTACCTGTTATTATCATCTCTCCTTCCTTCCTACCTTTCTTTCTTTTGCATTTTCATTGTAGCATTCCTTTCTTTGCTTGAATATACAACACCCACTCCCTCGATCTTGGATTCTATGTTTCAATCGACACCGAAAAAAAAAGAAACGAGCAACAGAGTTGAAAGTAGAAACCATTTTCATATTTGCAGAAACATAAAACCAGGCTATTTATGCCGTACCATTCCATTCGTGGGTATCATCATTATCATCAATCCATTTCCATCGCGTCATCACAAGCCAGCCATATCTGTACCAAACCCATCGTAAATTGCCCCCTTCCCAAATTTTCAGTGTCATATCCATACATAGCCACGCCCCGCTCAAACATCGGGATCACAGACAGTATCTTGTCTAATCCGAAAGATCGGACGGGACAAGAAGATTCTCGAAAATCTATCAAGAAACAAGAGCCAAAGGTTCATCTCCTCTTCTTAGTTTTCAGAGCCTCGTCGAAACCGTATATGGTGGAGCCTAATCTCTTGAGACACCACACAACCTTGTATTTCGTTAACATCAGCTTTCCATGTTCAGAGGAAAGGCAGCGCTTACATCATTAACCGTAACAGTCTTCCGGTTCGAGTGTTCGCAAACAAGAACCATCTCCCTCAGGAGCTGCTCCAGTCTATTCTTCAACACATTACGGATCTCGTGATAGATGCCAGCGGATATCCGCTTCACGCCACCACGACGGGCAAGTCGTCTGAACCGATCCCATTAGCATTTCATCCCATGACCCAGGCGAGAGGAGCGACCAACCTGATATCCCCTTTGGCTAAACCACAGGATCCGATTAGCACAAGCAATCCTCTGAGGGAGGGTCAGCCGTTAACTTACTAACACCCATAATATTATCCTTGAGGATTTTTCGGTGACGTCTGCATTCTCAGTTAGCACCATCATCACTCAAAGAATATCGCGTCGAGCTCACTTCATCCCCGCCTTCCCCAATCCCTTCCCACCCTTTCCCCGCCCAGCAGCAGGTTGCCCACCAGAAGGATGCCTAGAATGACCGAGGACGGATTTTCCTGCAACTGCGGACCGGCGGGCGAAGCCCGGTTTGACCTTGGATGGCAGTGGGGAATTGAACGGCGCCATCGTTGCGGCGAGAGTTGATGTCTTTCTTGGTGGAAGGAGAAGGTTGATATGTGAAGTATTTGGTTGTGAATGTTCGCGGGGAGCTCTGGTGCTCGATGGGGGAACGCGCCGCCCCATTCACGCGCTAACCTTAATGGTAGAATCTCGGCTAACCTTATTAGCTGAGGTGCGGGGTTGGCGTGACAGGTGGGTTTCATCTGAGAACACAAGGAGAAAGGCGAGGAAAGGGCTGAAGAACTTAAAACAGACGTTGTTTCAGTTTGGCTTGAAGTAAAGAAACATGACGGTGCCTCGTGTAGAGGCTTTTTCTTTTCTTTTTTTAAGATTGGAAGATTGTTGATGGTCTAGAAGGGCCTAGGTGCTTTTGTTCATAAAGGGTTGGAAATAGTACGATTAGAGTTATTGAATGCGACATCAACGGGAAATCTCCTAACCTAGAGGCTCTATTATTACGCGCTACCGGAGCCTAAGGTATTATGCGCGATGCTATGGTACCCAACGAGTGTGTAGCCCCTCTAAATGCTTAACGCCATGTGTGAACGTAATAAACGACGCGATGCATAAACTCCTCTCTATGTCTGCGTAATAAAAGTCGCCTCAGTATAAAGTACTCCTTCCTCGGTTATCTCCTCATCTCCAATCTTCAGCTTCAAGGTTTTCAACCCGGATGGGGAGTACTGCCGAGGAGTTAGACTGTATCAATGCTCAAGAATAGATGACATGGCTTACCTGGTAGATGTATGGCTTGGTGCCCGCGGCAGCAGCAACGATAGTCTTGACAAAAGCTGGAACTTCAGCCATAACATCAATCCTGTCCAACCTATCTTCTAAATCCGCCTCAATCACAGCATAAACGTCTTTACCGTCCTTTGACTTCCCATTCCACTCAATCTTAAGGGCCTCTGGCTCGGGCCAATCGCTGACAGAATCTTCCTTGGCCTTAGTGTGAGTTACAGAGTTCGAGGCCCCAGCGGTAATGATCTCTCCATCTTTTGCAATTCCACCAACGTTGACAACCGTGGTACCATAGGAGGGGGGGGTGGTATATCCCATTATAGTCGCCGAGTAACGGGGACCTTGAAAGCTGACATAGTCCCATTTTGCCGCGGCGTGATGTGGTTTCATTCCTTGAAGGGCATGGATGAACATCGCCTTTCCACCCATATCGATGGGTCCATCAACGGTTACAACCGTTCCCTCGCACACCGCTCTTGGCCAGAAAGCATGTCTCATCGAACCCCAAGGTGCGGCAGGATCTGTCCCATAGTAGGTCTTGCCATCCTTTCCAACCTGAAATCCCGGTGCAGACTTGGTGATTGTAAGGTTAACGATCGAAGCCTCGTTGGTCAGCGACTTGATTGTATAATAGGTATTGTCGTCCGAGAGCTCGACGGCACAGTTATCGGCGTAGAAGCTCGTCTTATCCTCACTAAACTCTGGATTATCGAGTGGGTCGGAAGACCAGAGCGGAGGTTTTCCGTCGCTCTTAGGATAGTTGATTTTGCAGTTAAATTGACATGTTGTCCGAATACCCCTTGAGATATGTGAGCATTTGTTATGCAAAGATCCGGATGTTGCCTACCCAACGTTGCTATAGATAACTTGGCACATACAGATGTACCCATTATCTGCAAATATATAGAAGCACTGTGTCTCGACATTTGTCACCTCCATAGCAGCCCATGCCAGATCCTTCTTTTCAAGCACCGTGTATGGAGTTGTTTCCGCCTGCTTAGCTACAGATTGAACTGCCTCTGGCCCATAAATCGGCTCTTGGGTGCCGGCCACATTGGCCAACCTATCCGCAGAGGAAAAAGTCAGACAAGACCAGTGCGCGCAGAGAACAGGGAAGACATACTGTTGCTTTGCCCAGCTAAACATTCTTGAATGGCGCTTTGCGGATGGTTTTTTGGTGGTGATGGTTGGGGAATTGGGACGCAACAAATTCGAGTCCGCTGTCGACTTCTCAAGCCCCACCGCAGCCGGCTTTGGCTGAGCCTGGCCTACGGAGCGCAATAGGGACTTCATGTTCGAAATTCGAATAAACCCTAGTAGATGCTTAAACTTCGAGATTTTTATTTTATTTTGAAGTGATTTATCAGCGAGTTGTTATTTCCTCTTCGACTTAGCAGTGGAAATCCAAGGAGAAAAAGCTTAGGGTTGCTAGGAGAAGAGTAATAGCAAGTACTTAATAAACACTCGACAGGAGGCCATCTTTCCTTTATATATTTATCATTTTGTTTCGAGATAAACTGCTTCTGGAACATTTATGCCAAGCGATGCGACTGTACCCATTAAAAGCAGGCGGTTCTCAGGTCAATCGTAATACCGAGTAGGCTTCTAGATATTGACAACCCGCCACTTTGAAACTCTGGACATTGGGTCAATATCGCAAGCCGTACCGAGTCTCATGTCACCTCTCAGCAAATCTCTACGTCAGCGCACCGCGCGCATGGGATGGAAACAAATTTGTAATTCAGGCGCCAGCATTCACTGCTTGGGCCTTAAAGCTTAAAGGCATTGTTACATGGTTGGAAAGACACTAATATTATTTGATATTTTCCCTCCAGCCAATCAGATGAACGTTTACAACTTAACGCCTCCAAACCTGTTATTCCAAAGGCAAAATTGCCAAAAACAACTAGATCAACACCATGCATGGGAGGTCTTGTTGAGGTGTTCCATTTAATAATTCGAATCCAGCCAGGTTTCTGACCCGGTTACAAGTGTGAACGTCGATATAATACTTAGACCGCCTAAGGAACGCCCTCCACCACGCGGCTTTATGTCGAAGGAATGACTGCGGCAACGAGTCATAGTACGTACGTCTCATCTCGATTAAGTTTGCCTCTTGTATCAACCGACAACTTGATGTATGGAGTGAAAAGAAAACCGCAGTTTTAATCAGATAATATCTGTACCCTCTATGGCCCCTGGGCCAACCTCTCAAATCCTCGAAGTCTTACGAAGAAGCCTTCTCTTCCAATCAAGGAAATTCATAACTAGACAGCTCTATTTATGCTTAGGATTATATTTTTTTGGAGAGAAATCTCTTTCTGAAGTCATTGATATGGGTTTATTGGTTGCACTTTTCCACACATTAAAATTATCCGCCTCTAGAGAGAGGGAATAATTTCGGGAGTTTTATTGTTCCAGTGTGTTATGATTAACATTCATATAACCCACCTATGGCGAGAGGACTTACCTGGACTCCTTTTCAACCCCCTAAATCTTGATAAGAGGGAGAGAAGCAACAAGGCAAGTTCTGAGATGGGAACTGGTCAGAGCCAGAAAGACTGGTTTTCGTCTATGGTGGAATGGAAAACAACTTTCGGCCTACCTAATCGAGCGCAATACCTTGAAGATGCCATCTCTATTTGCGTTTTAGTATTTTCAATAGTTCATGCCGCATTCTCGAAAAGCTCTCTATGCCTCACTAGTATATAGTATATCTTGGCCAGAAGCCATGCTCAAAATAAGCTACCGAAGCTATACTCACCGGATAGGTAAAGGGAAAGCGGGTAGAAATCGATTTGTAAATAATTCCTGAAATGAGAGAAACAAACATACACGTGAGGTATGACCATGTCGCATATTTTTGATATTAAGACTTGCAAATGGTTTTGGCCGTTAAGGCTTGAATGGGTTTCTAATTCTCGATTTCAATAGCTTAATGACGAAGATAGGAATGAGATGGATGATGAAGGGATGGAATGAAGTCGGATGAGATGGGATCCAGAGAATGAGAAAATTGTCGTCCGTGCTTTGCGATGCCCACGCCACAAAATGCCTCAGGAACGGTCTAGCCACACTAAACTTCTGACGACGGCTCAAACTCAACCCAGCTCAAGCTTGCACTGTACATATCTCGAAGCCAAAATGTCAAAGGCACGCGCGGCAACAGACCAAGTTGTCAAGCTCATTGTGGGCGCGGGGCAGGCTAGCCCAGGTCCTCCCGTCGGTCCTGCGTTAGGAAGCAAAGGTGTCAAGTCGATGGATTTCTGCAAGGTAGACCATCCGCCCTCCAGGTGCCAGAGTTGCAATTGCAATTGAGCTTCCAAAACACACCCACCATCTCAATTGCATATGCTAACTCGTTCCCAGGAGTTCAATGCTCGAACCGCCCACATGGAGACGGGAATCCCCACGCCCGTTCGGGTTACCGTCCGCCCCGATCGCTCGTTCTTTTTTGATGTCCGCACGCCAACGACGGCCTATTTACTGCTGCGAGCGGCGAAGGTCGAACCGACGAAAGGGAAGCTGAAGGGGGCGCATGGAAATGAGATCGTGGGGACTGTTAGCCTGAAGCATGTCTATGAGATTGCGAAGATCAAGCACAGTGAATTGAGGCTGAGCGGGTTGAGCATGGAGGGGTTGTGCAAGAGCGTGATCGCACAGGCCAAGACGATCGGAGTTGCTGTTAAGCCTTAAGTACCGAGGATCGGGACTAGCTACAGAGATGCTTGGGAAGGGCTTGGTAGGGAAGGGCTTGGTTGGAAGGTCCAATGGTTGGAAGGCCCAAAGGGTGGAGGGAAACCGTGCTGTCAGTTCGAAAGGTCGGAACTTTCCCAGATTCGACGAGACTTGGCTGGATCGGCATAGAAGATAATTGGGAAGGGGCATTTAGCTTAGGATTTTGCCTCTTTGGGGGATCGGGGAAGAGGTTGTAGGAGTAGAGTTGCATGTTACACTGCGACGGCGTTGGGGACTATTGTACGAAACATCAGGGATTCTGACATGACCTCGAAGCGGTTGTACAGTACAGTTTGTCTAAGAGCACCGGGATGGTTTGGCGGGGTTGCTCAATAGATGGAGAACCATTCACCATCTACATGCCATGCTCAGGTAGAAATGAAACACAGCCCAGCTCTCCCCTCCCTCATGCGGCTCTTCATCACGTGTACATAGCGTGGTACCAGGCTCGTGGAACCACGGCGGCTGAGACGCACCCTCACCTCACCCTTCGTACAGTATATTCCGTAAGCCGCAAACCGGAGGCATCAGCCTCGGCACATTCGGGAATCCGTTTCCTTTTATGCAGCGGAAATGCCAACGTCGGAAAAGGTTTATGAAGAGAGATATTTAACCAGTTCGTAATAGCCGCGAATACGCGTGTAACAAGATGGGGCATGGTCAAGGCCGTCATGAAGATTCCAATATCAGAGACATCTTGGGTCCCGAACAGGCCGAGATTCCACTCACAACCGTGGCCTCGATGTCAGCATTAAGTGTGTTGACGGGACCGCATCTCAGCAGCAGGACAAGGCCTCTCTTGGGAGGGTCCGTCGTCGTGGTCAGCTCGACATCTTCGTCGACAGTTGTCCTTTTGAAACGTGTTGGCTCCAGCTGCACCGTCGCAGCGCCGTAGCTAGTATTCTGATACCAGCGAAGCTCAAAATAAATTGGAGCCTGCGCAACCTTCCAAATCCCGAGCGATCCCGCGCAGATTCCCAGGGGCAGGTCTTGGCTTCGAGTCTGGCCTGGCTCTCGCGCCGCTATTCTCTGTGAAAGAATTCGTGATCGACCCGGCCTTCGAGTCCATCTGTCATGTTTTGGTGCTTCTTCTCCTCGTCCTTCTCGTTGTCGGCATCGGTCGGCCGTGGTGGCTCATCGTCAGATCTTCTTATATATCAGAAGCCTTTCCTCGACGCAGAGGCGCAACTCGCGTACTTCGGCTTTCCGTGCTAGCCGTCGCCATTTTCCACCTTCCACCTGTTCGCAGCAACGTAGAGATACCGGATTTAGCTTGCCGGCGTCTTCAGGTGAACGACGTGAACGACGTGAACTTGCATCCTCATCTCTCCTCCAGCGCTTCGAGTCGTGCTGTCCACCTCTATCGCGATCTCTGCATCGACCTGCGACTTCTCCGTCGATTGGCGCATTTCTTTATCGGCCGTCGTGGAGCTTCGACTGAGCCCCACCAAAGACCTGCGATCCTCCTCTGGTTTAAGTTCTCCCCTCATAACATTACACTCACCGTTTCCAACCGCCTCCCCAACCACCTACATCATTCTAGCGCATCGATACCAGCTCGCTCCTATTCGCGACATCTTGCGAAATGGCGACTCGAGGGAACCAGGTGCACGGAGGGTCTGATGGTATGTTGCCTGCTGTTTACTTTGGAATTGATTACGCCCGTGGCAGCAGAAGACGCTCAGCGGAACCCATCTGACTGTTCTCTCTTGTACAGATTCCCGTCCCAACATAGCGTCCACGCCCGAATCCAAGAAAGCTGCCGAAGGGTCTCCATCTGTACGCTTTGCCGCTGTCAACCAGGAAATCGAGCCGGAGAGCCTCGACAACTTGGGGACCGCCTCTCCGCAGACATTGGCGTGCAAGGAGGACGAGAAACTGAAGGAATTATCCGCGACGCTCCAGAAATCGTGTTTACAAGAAACCAGGATGAGGAATTTTGCATTTGAACCTGTATCTCTTCCGGCCTCAAGGGTACGTCTGCCGCATTTTCTATATACCAAAAGCGGGATCGCGGGAAGAGTAGGCCGAGCAGAGACATGATGCTCTTTGCCAACCGTGCAGACCTGAAAGAAGTTCGGCCGCAGCGGCATTTCCCTTGGGCATCGGGCATCAGTGTGATTTTGTGCATGGGGAGTTTTCCCTCGAGAGGCACGCACCCCACACACTAATGAGAAGCCTTCCGGGATGGCCCATCGTCCGCGTTTCGATATATCTGCTCTTTTCTCTCCCTCTTTTCCCCGAGAGGGCTTCTGCCTCTACATCCCTCGAGTCCTTTGCTGATCTGTTTATCCCCGCAGGTTAATTCGCACGAGGATAATTCGAGCGAGCCTAGCCGACACAATACCCATAGCTCTTCGGGCAAGCCGTCACCAAGTCCTAGACCATCGTCGATGCATTCGCCGCCTATTACGCCAGCGGCGACACGCTCGCGGGAGGTGGAAGGGGCTTTAAAGGCAATCGAGGGAGCGTCACTGGAGAAGATGAGCACTGGCGAACAGTCCGCCGCCGTTACTCCACAGATCTCCCCACCAGGTACATCTCCATCGACAACGAATGTCGACGAGTCCCGGCCCGGCTCATCTGGTGTAACTACTAGACCAACAAGTCAATCCACAGAGTCTACCGGTACAGCGTCGAAAACGCACGTCGGATTTTCGATAGGTCCAAATTCGCACGAGTCAATTCCAGTCTCCCGAGAATCAAGTCCAAGTCGCGCAACTACTGCAGCTACATACACGCGGCCTTTCACACCAGCTGGAGATAAAGATGACCCATATGCCAACCATAAACGTGCCCCGCAGCCCAAAAACCCCCAAAATGTTGAGTCGAGATTTAAATTTGGAGCTCTGGGTGCCAAAAACCGCAGTCAGAGTAGTACATCCATGGCCTTACCCCGATCATCTCGAAGCGCGGTCGATGTTAAATCCTCAGGGTCGGAAAAGCGACCCCTTTTTGGAGGCAAGGAGCACCTAAAACCTTTACATGATGAAAGTACCATGACGATTGGTAACAAGCACGGGTCCATGTCAGAACTGAAGCGATTCTTGAAAATCGGTGCGCACAAGTCAAAGCGGACGGCCTCTCCTACGCCTTCAACTAAATCAGGCACCAAAACTCCTCCTCATCATAGAACACCTCAACAACTACCTTTCGATGACAATCATGGGATAAATTCGAAATACGGCAAGTTTGGAAAGGTTCTTGGTTCTGGTGCCGGTGGTTCCGTAAGGTTAATGAAGCGAAGCTCCGATGGAACGACATTCGCCGTCAAAGAATTCCGGGCGAGGCATTCTTATGAGACTGAGAAAGAGTACGCCAAGAAGGTCACAGCCGAGTTCTGTGTAGGGTCAACATTGCATCATGGCAATATTATTGAGACCCTGGATATTATTCATGAAAAGGGGAAGTGGTACGAAGTCATGGAATACGCTCCTTACGATTTATTCGCAATTGTCATGACGGGAAAGATGTCGCGAGAAGAGATCACTTGCTCTTTCCTCCAGATATTAAGCGGTGTTTCATTCCTCCATGGCATGGGACTGGCTCATCGTGACCTGAAGTTAGATAATGTGGTGGTGAATGAGCACGGAATCATGAAAATTATTGATTTCGGTAGTGCCAGCGTTTTCAAATACCCATTTGAGAATGGCATTACCGAAGCATCAGGTAAGTGAAGTGTTTCTAGATGTTAGTTAAGCCCTACTAACTCGGTATAGGTATTGTTGGGTCTGATCCCTATCTTGCCCCAGAGGTTTATGACGAGAGAAAATACGATCCACAACCGACTGATATTTGGTCTCTTGCCATTATTTTCTGCTGCATGTCACTACGTCGATTTCCTTGGAAGATGCCCCGGATGACAGACAACTCGTATAAGCTTTTTGCATCACCTCCAACTCCCGGAACCGACATCACAAGGGGTGCTGAGTCTACACCATCAAAATCAACTAACGACTTGAACACACCCGCAAGAGACGCCGTCCCCGAGCCACAACCACCAGTTCGACAGCCATCGAACCTGAAAGTCGCCCCGGGATCTAATGGATCCAACACTGAGGGAGAAAAGAAGCCAGAGGTCATAAAGGGACCTTGGAGACTTCTGCGTCTCTTGCCTAGAGAGAGTAGGCATATCATCGGACGTATGCTAGAAATCGACCCAAAGAAGCGCGCAACGTTAGCCGAAATTCTAGAAGATCCCTGGGTATCAGGAACACCGATATGTAGACAGGAAGGGGCTACGGTAATGAAGGTGAACACACACACTCACACACTTGAGCCTCCAGCTTCACAGGCCCCTGTCGCCAAATAGAGCCGTTTCATTGTTCTTCGAGTGGTAATAGACACGGGTTGATGGTTAGTGTTTGGGTTGGCTGGTGTTATAAGGGTTTCTACCAGGTCTGGGTTGGATTATGTTTTATTAGCGTTGCACTGTGCTGCTTTTAGAGGCTTCATTTGAGCAGAGAAGCTATTGTAGATTGTATAGCCAGACGGCTACGAGATACGATCCGTATGAGTTTAATGTTCTGGAATGGTTGGGCGAATAGGGTTACTAGAACTGTACAGCGTCTTTATGAGTTGTGCTTTGCTTCAATGTATTTACATTCGCAACTTGTATACCATAATGAGGTTCAGAGTACTTGATAGTAGATGTGCCAAGGCTTGATGATACTCAGCGTTGCTTTCAGATGACAGGTGACCGGTCCCGGTTCTCGGAAAAGGGGTCTCGGGTAGTCATGTGATGATTTCGTGTGGCTTGAGCACATCCCTGTCACCGATTAAAAGTCTCCAGAACTTCTTCGAAGCTTTGGGAATTTGGAGAGCATCACTTCTTTGCACCTACACAAACTCTGCTATACTACAATTGTTGTCAATCGCTTCTCCGGGAACTTGAGATTGTATACCTCGCACATCCATCACCATGGTATGTATGCCATATACTCCATTGTCGGATCCAGGATCTCCATCCTGCCAAATTATCCTTCGTCGGACTCGACCATTTACTTTCAGCTTCCCGCCTCAGCAATCATGCTAATCGGGTTCCATACAGACTACCGCACTCAAGTCCATTAAATCGCTCGCCCCCCTTCTCGATCGTATTCTAGTCCAGCGCATCAAGGCCGAGGCCAAGACTGCGTCCGGGATCTTTCTACCCGAGTCCAGCGTCAAAGAGCTCAATGAAGCCCGCGTTTTGGCTGTAGGTCCGGGTGGTCTGGATAAGAATGGCAACAGAGTTTCTCCAAGTGTTGCCCCAGGGGACAAGGTTTTAATTCCTCAGGTGGGTTTACTTTTTCCGTTGTGTCTACATGGCAGAAGAGTGTCATGATGGAGGAGATGTTCGGTTTATTGACTCGGGCTTCGGGGGAATTGGAGAGATATGGTACTTGCAGACTTGGGAAATTTTTGCTAACGTTCTCGCAGTACGGTGGATCGCCAGTCAAGGTCGGGGAGGAGGAGTATGCATTATTCCGGGATCATGAGTGAGTCGCACTTCCCCACTCCCTACTTACCGCCTGTGTACTCATGTAATATTTAGCATTCTCGCAAAGATTAACGAATAAATGCCGGGACGACTCACGGGAAGACAATGTAACATAGATGTATCAAAAGCATAGCGAACAATGACTCGGGGAGCGATGGTTGATTTGGGAGGCGTGGAAGAAGCTTGGGGGATGAGGATTTCGTGTGTACCCATTACTTGAGTATCTTGGCCGGCGTTCCGCTGTGCTTGCAATAAATCTCCTCTCTTCTATCTCCATGGTCCTTGGATAGCCTTGTCTCCCCGGAATTTTTATCCGGGATGTTATATTTCTACTTTGCCATGCTTTTTTATTTTTGTTCTCTTGGGAAGCATGCCAGCTAACCTCGCACGACGTCAATTGGCCTATTTTTATCATTATATGACAAGAAGCAAAATCCCAGCGAAGGAATGGCGTGGAATGAATCAAGTGATAGGGGGACCGAAGGGAGCGAAAGGAGGGGGTGGCGCTTATATTGAAACACAGGCTTAACTAGTTGCATTCTTCTTTCTCTACAGACACAGACGGTTCGTCTTTTCAATAGAAAATGATTCATGCAGGGGCTCGCAAGTGCAAGCCAGAAAGGGCGATTGTGCATTTGGTTGGATTCGGAGTCTTAGGTCTATAAGTCTAGAGTTGACTATATAAACGGCACGCGATGAGTTTACTATGCATTTTGAAATGCGCGTTTTCTGTCTTTTCCTCTCCTCGAGTGTTTCTTGAGGGTCGTTGTACTGTTCTTATTATTCTCGCTTCACTCTCATTCACTTACTCTCCCGCTTCAGGGACGACAATCCTATTAACTGCACAAGAGAGTAGTCATTGTGCATCTAGTTTTTTTTAACTCTTTTTGGACTTCAAATTCACCTACTTCTTCTACCAGAGCCCTTTCAACTCCATTCCTTATGTTGAGAGACTGATCTCCTGTACCAACAATGAAGTCCGCTATACTATTCTCTGCCTTCACGGCTTTCACAGCGGTTGCTGGCCATACTGTCTTTACAACTCTTTTTGTCGACGACGTCGACCAAGGCGATGCCACCTGCGTTCGCATGCCCATGACACCCAACACTGCTACATTCCCCATCAACGATCTGACAAGCAGCGACATGGCCTGTGGCTTCGACGGCACCCACGGCGTCGCCCGCGTCTGCAACGTCAACCAGGCCGCCAAGCTCAGTTTCCTCTTCCGCGAATACCCCGATGGTTCGCAGCCTGGCGCCATCGATGTCTCCCACAAGGGGCCCTGTGCTGTCTACATGAAATCCGTCACCTCGGCCGTGAACGACGGCGCGGTCGGGGGCGGCTGGTTCAAGATCTGGGACCAGGGCTACGATGCGAGCACCTCCCAATGGTGCACCGACAAGCTGATCCAGAACAACGGGTTCCTCTCCGTGGCCCTCCCGAGTGATCTGGCGGGTGGATACTATCTCGTTCGTCCGGAGGTCCTCTCGCTGCATCAGTCCGATAAAGTGCCCCCGAACCCGCAGTTCTATACCGGATGTGCGCAGATCTTCCTGAACTCCAAGGGGACGGCGAGGCCGGTCAACACGGTGCAGATCCCCGGCTTCGTCACCATCACCGATCCGACCGTGCTGTTCAACATCTACACGCCCGTCTTTCCCTACACGCTCCCTGGCCCAGCAGCGTACGTGAGCTCCGTCTCGGCTTCCACGCAGGTCAAAGCCCTCTCCGTCCAAGGCGAAGGATTGCTCCCTCCCCACGTGGTGGTCACCAATGGCAACTGGTGGGGTATCGAACTCGCGGCCTATAAGACCGAAGACGGCTGCTGGAACGCGAGCACCAACTGCTTCGACCAGACCACGGCATGCTATGCCAGCGCGCCCCCCACCGGCGAAGGCGGCTGCCGGATCTGGGAGGCCAAATGCGATGCCATCCAAGCGGGTTGCAGCGCTGGGAACTTTGTCGGGCCGCCGAATGCGGGCACGGATCTGGACCCAGCGGTACCAGTTTATGCTAATATTCCACCGGCGCAGGGGGGGAGTGCAAAGGTTGCTGGTAGCGTGCTGCTGGCTTCTTCTGCTGCTGCTGCTGTTGCTGTTGCTTCTACGGCTCCTACTGCGCCGGGTGGTGCTAAAGCGGTTTCTCTCCCCTCGGCTTCGGTTCCTACATCTTTTACCAGCGTCGTTTCTAAAGCAGGCGGCGGCGCGATGGCGACTCCTGTGTCCAATTCAAATCTAGCGGTGCCCAACTCAAATCCAGTGGTGTCCAGCTCAAAGCTGGTGGTGTCGACAGATGGTACTTGTGGTGGTTCGGGGGGGCTAACCTGTGCGGGGAGTGGCTTGGGGTCTTGCTGTAGCGTTTATGGATGGTGCGGGAGCTCGAGGGCGTACTGCGGGGATGGGAGATGCCAGCAAGGGTTTGGGCAGTGTGGGGGTCAGTCCACTGGGAGGTTTGGTGCAAAGTTTGTTAGTGGGGGGGTTGTGGGAGATAATACGGAAGTTGATGTGGAGGGTAATATCTCGGGTGTTGTAGAGGGTAGTGTTGTAGAGGGTAGTGTTGTAGAGGGGAGTGTTGTAGAGGGTAGTGTTGTGGCAAGTGTGGTTGTGGAAGGTAGTGCTTCAATCATCTAATTGTACTGACAAGGCTGGAAGTTGAAGTTGAGCCAGGGTAGGCTAGAGGGTGTTTGCTGCTCGTCGTACACAATATCTATATTTGGTTTCCTGTATTATATCATTTTGATTACCTTCTTTTCTCATACGGCACCATTGCTGGTTGTACTAAAGTAGTCCCAGTGACTCTCAAATTATACAAGACATCGGATGGACTTTCGTCTGATCTTTCCATGATCCATTCTACTGTAATAATCCTCTTTCCCGTCTTTTATCTCCAAATTATAGAATTTTTCCGCTCAGCAAGTTCAAGTTAATTTTCAAGTTGGTTGTCCATCACCCTCGCTTCCGAGCAGATATACAATTGATTTCGGTTATGACTCACCAGGCAACCAACCCCCTGATAACTACGCCTTTATTTCTACAACAGATTCCCCCGTCCTCTTAAACTCCACTTCACCCCCATATAGATCCATCCCATCCAAACATTGCAAAAATGACCCTCCGCCTAGCCACCCCCTCCGACCTCGAGGGCATCCTCGGCGTCGTGCTGTCCGCCGCCCACGGCGACGAGTCCATGGACTACCGCTTCCCATACCGCCATGAATACCCCGAGGAAGCCCCCAAGTATTCCCGCAGGTGGATGCAGACGTTGCTCAGCCCCGGCTATGAAGACTGGGTCATCACTGTCATCGAGGCTCCATCGGTGGAGGACCCCACTCTTACGACAATCGCAGCATTCGCCGTGTGGGATTTCTCGTACCTCAACAAGCGTGTCCACGGTCCTGCATATAAACCTCCAAATGGTACCTCCTTCTTTCCAATTATCTGTAGCCCCTTGGTGAAAAGTAGTTAGTTGACTTTCGCGAAGCCTTCCAAGCTCTGGACGAAGTGAGCGGATCGCCACGGAAAGACGCCAGTCCCGCGCGCGCGAAGGCATGGGAGGAGATCGCCAACGTCGCGAGGGTGAAGCTCTTCGAGGAGCCCTGGGACCCGAACCGGATCCATCTCCTGATTCTCCGGACCATCCCCGCGTATCAGCGGAGGGGGTACGGTGCCGCGCTGTGCAGGTGGGGCATGGCCAAGGCGAAGGAGGCGGGCGTGGTGGTGTCGTTGTTCGGGAGCAAGATGGGCTTTCGCATGTATCGCGCGATTGGATTTCGGGATCTAGGGGCGGTGGTTATTCGCGCGCCGGGGGAGGAGGAATCGATTACGGTTAATGCTATGCTTTATAATCCCAATGAAGAGGAAGCGGTGGGGTTGTAAGGCTTGTGAAGGAGCTTAGGCAGGGGAGGTGAGCTTGTGGCCGTTGGTTTATTAGGAGAAGGAGGATGTTCGCTCTTTTAGATGGCTTTAGAATTTCTACTGCTCAATGACCGCTGAATATATATAAATTGAAGAGACAGGTAAAAAGCTATACGGCCCCATCCACAAGTTTGGTCATTTAAGCTTATAAAGTCTAACGTATGTCTCGATTCAAAATGCTCCCTAAATCGACCGATAATCCCCGAATGATGAAAGCTAAGAGCAAGAGGAAGTCAGAGTTAATCCTACCTATGATCCATTCTCGCTTAAAAGGGGGAAAGGTTGTCAGACTACTGACGTCAGGTTGATATGACATCACTAGCAACCTTCATGATGAACGAGATCTTGATTAAGAGCTATCGACTAGGGAACTATAAATTGAAGCGTCTATTTAGGCTTCGTGATGAAAATGGAGGTTAGATACCAAAAATCGAGCAGTAAGAGAAGCATGTAAGTGCTGATATAAAATTGCTGAGGACAGTTTTGAATTCATCCTTGGAGAAACGATGGTGAATTTGATAACTTTTGTTTGGAAACGGGTTTGACAGCATTCCTGAATAGTTCGCTATGCAGATGGCTAAAAATTTATGCTCACTTGCCGTCATATCTACATCCAGCTCTATTATTCTCCTTTTATCTATTCACCTCTATACCACGTTCTGCAAACCCAGCCAAGTGACCCCTCACCTCTCTTCCACCATTTTCAACCAATCCTTTAAACCCACCGTGTAAAATACCCCAAGCCATCGAAGTAATTTCCATACGCATTATGAATCTCTCATGACCGCGAGTTTGTCACGAGATGTAGCGATACCTAAAGAAACCTCACCAAGGTTCACATCTGATATAGTTGAAAATATGAGATTGCTTTAGAGAGGAATATTCAGAACGGGTTCGTTTTCGCCCTGGAAAAGGGTCTTTTTTTATTGTTGTTTTGCTAATGGGGGATAGGGAGATGTATAATAGGTTTATATTTCCCTATTGGAGAGAGGAACAAGTAAAACGTGGATCTGGGCCAAAAGTTCTATGTCTTAAGATCAAAAGTGCTAATATATATTACTTTACTTTTTATAACTTAAATAAGAAAGACTAAATAAATACATCCTAGTTTTATTTTCCTATTACTTGTTAAGCTTTACAAGTATCTAGTAATTCAAACGACAAAAACAAAAGTTGGTAACAAGTTGAAATTGTAATTTCATATGAATTGAGATACGAATCGTGACAGTGATATGATAAAAAGGGACGAGAATGTGGAGCTGAGTTAGAAGATGTAGGGGCGAGCAAATGAAGGTAATACCAGCAGCTCTAGAATAACGCAAACTGCCAATTGTTCTGTGGTCGTCTTGAAGCCTCTTATTACAAGATCATGGAGTATTCATATCCCTTTCCAACCTCTCCCCAAACCCATCCACCCAATCCCTCTCACCTCCCACAACCTAAAAATCCAATCTCAAAGCCACCAATCCAAATCTTCGTACTTGAAAATCTCACTCATAGTATCACATGATTCACCGACCTGGCCATTCAAGAGGTATAAAAGAACCTCTTATAGGAACTAGAGGCAGCACCTACTGGCTTCTGCAGTCACTCATATTCTATTTTCTTCGTACTGAAATAGTCATTATTTATCTAGAAGTACTTCATCCTTGACCTTCGCAGCTACCAACTGTTTTATTTCTTTATTTAAATCTGTAGACTGATAACTGCCCCCTTTGACGAAATTGGGTTCTGATTACAATTGTTGTAATAACAACGACGCGGTTTTTGGTAATAACAAATATTGAGTTTGTGTAACAAGGAGTAATAAGTGACGACAATAATATCTGAGTATGCTAATGAGTTTACTTGGATTTTAATGCCTTTTGAACTCTCGGGTCTTAAGTAGATGATTTGGGTAGTGGGAATGAGGGGAGATATTTATGGAAAGGGTTTTGGTGGACACACTAAAGTCAATCAATTGGATTGAATTGAATATTGAAGAAGGTAGTATTTCATCGGAGCTTAGGAGATGGCTTTTATAGGTTGGCAAATAGGGGGATAGTGAATTACTTTATAGAGCGGTGTATTTCACTTTTTGGGTTTCTTTGTTTAAGGAGAGGGTGAACGCTCAAGAAAAGTAGAGAATGATATGATAATTAAGTATAGCTATGCCTACATATGAGATATTCCCTAACGGAGAGATTTGGGGTATCCTCCTGATGCTAGTCAGGTGTCTAATTACTGACGGTCTTTATATATATCCAACAATAACGCCTAGCAATGCCAAAAGCTCGCTCGATCTAGATGCCTCCCCCTCTATTCGCAAAACCCTCCTCCCTCCCAATCACTACAATCTCGATCTGCCTGCCTCCACGTCCACGCCCTCATGACTCTTATCCTGATTCAACATCTCAATACTATTACCCGAGATCCTCGGTAAGTCCACCTCCGTCTCGTCCCCGAGATCAAACACTTGTTCCTCACTCAACACCCTATCCGCCAAACTCTTCTTCCTCTCTAGCTTCACGCCTCCCTCCCCTCCCTCTTTCTCCTCCTCTTCCCCTCCGCTATAATTTCCCACCTTACTGCTCCCATTCGGAACCCAGAATCTCTTATCCACCCGCAAGAAGACATACAGATACACGACGGTAATCTCGATTGTGAAATTAAAGAGGTAGAAGCAAGCCTTGCTGTGATACCAAGCTGGATCCGCTCTCGGTCTCGGTTTATACGCGGTTCCAGCGCGGAACGCCGCCCCGAGCGTCAGGATCGTAGACGAGAACAAGAGAAGGAAGATCTTGGTCCGGAAACGCCCCGCTCCGAATTTCTCGGGTCGCTGCTTAGGTAGTAAGAAACGTAGGAGGACCATGGGAATAGGCAGGAAAGCCGCGACGGCGAAATACGTCGATCCGAAGAGCTGCACCTCTCGATCCTTCTGTCGGATACTAGTATCGAGCGTGAAGAATGATTGAACGGTGCACGTAATCAACGCCACCAAGACCATCGGAATGCTCGCGTAGTAGATTTTGAAGATGATGCTCATGGGTTTGGACCACGCCCAGTCCGGATGGCTGGCTCGGAGGATCCGTTGGGCGAAGATGATGTTGATGATGAATAGGAGGAGGACGCCGGCCGCGACGAAGATCTGGGCGGCGATGGCGACGTTGATGTTGGTGAGGTGGGTGGACCAGACGAGACGCATGACACAGGTGGTGATTCGGGCCATGCAGAAACCGAACAGGAGGCCGCTCATCATGAACTTTTTGCCGCGATGAAGGTTTACTTGTAGGATGGTCATGTGGCAAGCGGCTCCGATGACGAAGAGGACGAGGAAGACGGAGGTGATAGGCACATCGAGGGATTTCGTCGGGGTACCTCCAAGCCCGGCGACGGTTGGCATGTAAGGTCCATGTGTTTTCACCATCTGGAAGGGTTAGTTGGCCATGAGTTCAGGATCAAGGACGAACATACTGTTCCCGAGGCCGAGGAAGCCATTTTGAAGAAGTTGTGGCAGTCGAATTGAGAGAAATGGGACCATCAACTTATTCTGTAGAAGATTGTTGCTGTGTTGCTGGATAGCAAGGTGGACTGTGTGGGAAGTGTGTGGTATATATATCTAGGGTATAGGTCCGTGTATGTGATGTACCCCGATCCGAATGGGAGGCCGAACCCCGTGTGGATAACTCCTAGGACGAGCCCGAGTTCACCTCCTATGTTTTCTGCTGTTCCAAATCTCCTGATTTCACCGAGAAAGAGACAGTGTAAGAAGTGTCCTTGACGTGGGCATGCGATAGATATTTAGCGACAACCAATACTAAATGTAGAACCAGAAAAAAACAAAACAAGACAAAACAAAAAACCTCAAGAGCGATAGAAGATAAAATGCCAAGAACCGAAGTGGCGGAAACTAGCTTTACTCATGATATTATTATTTTCCTTAGCGTCGCAACTGATTTTCACCAGGGAGGCCCCTCACTTTGTAATTGTCGAGATATCGGGGGTTACTTGTGCAGCGAGGACCGAACCGATCCTGGTGGCTTGGCACATGAGCTTGATTTTTCCCAATTTTCCCCTTGGGATGGGCCAATAGGGGCGGCATCTGGATGCGTATATGGATTTGTATTGGCAGGGTTGCATTCCAAGTGGAACCACTCTTGGAGCCTCAAGACGCAAAATTAGATATGATAACCACCTTCACAGCAACTCGCAGGACGATGCCTAGCTGGTCACCTCTTCGGCCTCTACGTTGTCCCGTGTTAGTGCGAATCACCCCGAACACTTGCTCGTCGCGGACTTAACTATGGAAATAACTACCACAAGACAACGAGACATGATACTGATGATGAGGAGGAGAAACTCTGGAGGACCCGGATGAGGTCCAGACTCGCTACGTACTAATTACGGAGCGTATTAAGCGGATAGCCCCCGGTTGGTACCATTTCTCACTGGCTGTTCTCTCCCAAGCCGCCCATTGAGATTCTGAATGAGGTCTCGTGAAAAGTGTAAAGGTGCTTGACGAAAGCTTAAACATCCAGGGAAAAGGAGGAGCTTACCGCATCGCACTAGCGGCGGTTGTACAACCCAAGCCATGCGGAGGCAAATGTGGTGACGGTTACACATTCAGACTGTGTCTCATCAACGTGCTCCTCCCTTATCCCTGGCGAAGTTCCACAAAACACAAGTGCCAAAAGGGCGGGAAAGCGTCCATACACTTGTTCGCATAATACTAGAGATACTTCTCTTTGGGTGGGTGGCCATTTCCATTTGAAGTCACCGTCTGCCTCACATGCAACCTTCATCCAGATTCCAGCATGGTCGTGTCAACCACGTTTGCATTTTATACCTAGGTAAAGTCTAATGCAAGTCTACAAGAGCTCTGCTCAGCCGCTGATTTGGTCCATCGCTCAGTGTGGAGTTTTGTGTCGGTATGTCCCACCATCTCGCGCCCAAAGAATATCATGTACTCGAACAAATATTCGTCGCTGCTGTGAGCATTTTCTTGACACGGTCTGCGAGGCGCAAGATCGGACTGGATATCGCCTATAGGAAATAATCCGGAGTACCTGGTTGGATTTAGTTATCAGTCGAGTTGGTGAGAAGAATTGATGGAACTTACGTCGTGAGACCATCGGCTCTCCTGCTCTGGGACAAGGATCAAATTGCAAGCTGTTGTACGTTAGCAAAGGTATGGTAGAGGGCCGACAGGAGCTTACAAAGTATATTTCAAGTGCTCATCAATCTCCATGATAGCAGCTTGATTCCCACATCTATAGCAGTAGTTGGGAGCTGGAAATGTGAGCTTGACATCTCCAAGTTTGTCCATTTGAGCTTACCAGAGAAAATCGTGACCACGTTCCTATCCTGAGACCAATTATACCCTTCCATAACTAATTGATGAGCTCTTGCGACCAGAGTCAACCCATTGTTGTGGTTGAATGCCTCGGAAATATCCTGACCAAACGTATACCCAGCTCCTCTTGGCGATATACCCCATCCGCATCTGTCATCGGGATCTGACCAAAGCAAATCACACATTGGCCCCTCGTGTGGTACCTCTTGTATGCGGTCAAGGGCTCGGATGTTGTCGAGGGTGTCGATACTGGGCGAGAGACCTCCGTGGAGGCAGAAGATTTGGTTGTCGATTAGGGCGGTAAGGGGAAGATAGTCGAACAGATCTGTGAAGTATTTCCATACATTGGCATTGCCGTATTTCCGGAGACATTCATCATAGAAGCCATAGACCTGGGTGATTTGGCGGGATTCGTGGTTGCCACGGAGGATTGTGATGCGCTGGGGGTATCGGATTTTGAGAGCAACAAGAAGGGTGACGGTTTCAACAGAGTAGTAGCCTCGATCAACGTAGTCACCTTGCTAAGAGTCAGTGGGCGTCAAAAGGAGGATGGGGGGGGGGAGGTGGCTCTGTACCCATGAAGAGGTAGTTGGTATCTGGATTCGGTCCGCCAATTCTGAACAGCTCCATCAGATCATGGAACTGGCCATGTATATCTCCGCATACTGTGACGGGGCATTTCTGAACAAGCGTTAGATTTCGTACGGGCTATCCGATCCAGATGCTTGCTTACCACCGGTTGCACGTTCGACTCGTCCTGCAAAACCTCGCGCGCCTGAAAGAGAGGACATCAGCATTCAATCGAAACCATATCGCCCTTCGCCCTTTCTCTTGCACATATAAGATCTACTGGGGACACGAACCTTTTCGCAGAGTCTTTGCACGTCAACCTCGGCCAGTTGCTTGCAGGTCATCAAACTCTCGATCCAGCCATCGAGCGTCGGGATCGAAGCCTGTTCCGCAGCTGGCGATAACCTCGAAGGCTCAGGCGCCCTGCCGACATCCTCCATGTTTGTATCCATGATGTACTCGAGACACGATGTTTTGGGGGTTGGGGTTTGTTGATCGCGGGGAGCTTGGTTCAATGACGACAAGGTGCGCGGTGAGCTGTTGCCAGACAGAGCGGTTTGGTATCGTGATCAGAAAGTTGTCGCAACGCGAAAGATACGACGGATGGGGCTGTAGAGGCGCTATTATAATCTCCTTGAGCCTTGGGTATCACAGTGTGTTGTTGTGTGAATAGAAGGGTCGATTTGGTGCGCCAGAGCACAAGACAAATGAGGTCTCGCGTAATTTGAACGAGGCTCGGCGGGCCTTGCGGCAACGAGGGGTTTCTGAGTTTTTCTCACGATTTATATGAGCCAGAAAATCAACAATCTGAGACCGATATATGTGTATTACAACCGATTTTCATAGGGATTTTATAGTACGGGAGATCCAATGCATCTGCACTTAGAGAGTAAGTAATCCAGTCATCTCGAACTCGAAGTGCCTGCGATTGTGCTATCACTAGAATAATATAAAACTAAATTGCCTTTACCAAACCCAAGCCGAGGGGTCCGTTCTGGCCTGAGTCCGACGAAGGATCCCGCCCTACCAGGCTCTTGAAGTCCAAACCCACATCCGATAGCATTTTAGCATGCTCCATTGCCCTCTCCATGCATTCTGTCCAGACTGGGCTCCCTCGTTCCGTGCTGCTCAACTGTCTCGCCAGAATAACATTGAAAGTGTCGACCTGTTCCTTTGCCCATTTAACGCAGGCACTCATCAATAGAGGCGGAAAGCAAGACTGAAAGGTGGAAACCGTATTACGGATGCTAGTGAAGTAAACACATGAGACCCCCCAAATATACTCCGGGAGGTTGCCCTGGAAAATCAGTTGCCTATATTTGTTAGCAAATACTGGCCATCCATCTTGATGTGACATACCTCGATAGCTTATGGATACTATTGCCCCGTGCTTCCAAATATGCCTCTCTGGCACGATCCTCGAAACCTAATCGTGCGAGCCAGTTCACATTGCGTCTTGTCTTTTGCAGCCAACTATGCGCATCGACCAACTCACGGGTGATGAGCCCTGCAAGCTTGTTTGCTCGTTCATCAGCTTTGAAGGTGATGAAATCCTGAGCAACAATATTGCTTTTGAGGCCTTTCGCTAATGCATTAAGCTTTTCTACGCGTTTAACTGCCTCATCGAAGCGTTGAAGAGCGATATCGATGTCCAGTGCGTCCACTTCGCTCTCAACCCAACGCAGATTTTGCTGTTTACCATCGACCTCAATAAGCATGTCCTTGATATCGGATAACGTTTCAAGTAGTTCGGTCTTTTTAAGTAGTCCAGGGTCGCGAGATGCAAAGTAGTTAATCGTTTCTTTTGCCTTGTTGCTTGTCTCCCTCTCCGAGCGGAGACTTTTTCGTAGCTCCTCTACAGCCTTTCTAAAATTCATCATGAGGATTACCTTCTCATTATCCTCCGATTTCTCGGTCCGATAAGTAAAAGACTCCTGGCCGACTCCTCGGATCATAATAGCATCAGCCACCTTGTTTCTCCCAGAAGTGGATTCACTAGTTCCGGCCAAATCGACCATCTCGATATCTAACAATGGCCAGCATCGGTCGGCCACGAGCTTGGATGGAGCATGGCGCTGATCCCCATGACTTCCACCATCGACCTTCTTCTTCTTTCTCGACGCAACAAGGAGATGGTCATTGAGCAAAATAATCTGCATTGCACGACGTGATTTCCAAGTTGCATTATCTAGCTCAATCCAAACACCAGCATTTTGGATGACGTGACGACCAGGAAGCGCCGGGAGAAACTTTTGAGACCCTTCTACAGTCTTCCACAATGCCTGAAGCTGTGAATTCCATAGAGCAGTTCGGTCTGCAACCGAACTTCGCCTATCCTTCTTGCTTAATGTTGTGGGGAAACTAGAGTTGAAATCGCTAGAGGCTTCCGGCCCTTGGGAAGAGGCCATCCTGAGCGCAGTTGTGTTGGTCTTGAGGTCCGACATTAACGTTTTCAGAGCCCTCATCTCCCCCTTAAGCTTCTCAGCCTCTTTACTAATCTTAATGAACTGTGTTCGGTTTTGATATACATTCTGCTGAAGCTCGGTGGAGGCCCTATTGCGCAGCCCTTTTAGACTCTGCTGATAGCCATCAATATCCTGCTCTGAGGCGTCACTCAGAACACCCCCAATATATTGGTCTGGCCGTAGGTGAGGGTCTCTGAGTGCCTTCTGATCAACATTTATTCCTTGACGACGACCAGGCGAAGGACCCCGTTCCCGTTCATTAGAGGGAGTAAACTGCTTGGGGATAGAAGGAACTGATGGGACAGGCGGCTTTGCAGGATCGAATTCTGTGGGGAGGTTATTGAATCGCGAGGAGTATCGTCTTTTGACAAGATCAGAAGTCTATGAAATCTGTTAGTACAGAATACTTATACTTGAGAAGGCTAGTTTGGCACACCTTTCCACGACGCTGTTGTGGTGGAGGCTCAAGAGGTGGCTTTCCACCAGCGCTTCTTGGTACGTCTGGTGAGGACTGGATGGGCCCTGAAATTTGCTGGGGCGCGCTGATAATTGGACGGGCCTTTCTCTTCGTCCGAAGGGAGATTCCTTTGCGGCCTTCTTCCGACATTTTGCGGGGTTTTACCGTTCAATTCTAGCTCGAACGTTGAGATTGACGTGCTGGAATAATGCGATGGGTGTGAATCTCGAAGGACATTGACGTTGACGTTGTAGACGTTGTAGCAAGCTCCGAGAGGCCCCGGCCAGGGCTAGCACTGTTCGGGTGCCGGGATGGCCAATTTTTTGGAAAGGAACTTGGGAACCTCAGAAATAAATACATTCGAGCTTCTGTTGTCAACCCATCAAGCGCAAATTTGATCATCTGCTATCTTGTCACCTTGCCTCATATCATAATTGGACCACACGGCTTCAAGATGGTTCAAACGTCTACAATTGTCGCGGCTACTGTCGGCACCGTGACGACTGGTATTCTTGGTACGCGCTTCATTGGCAGTTGGGAACCATTTGCTAACAATTGAACCAGCATATGCTGTCTACTTCGACTACAAGCGTCGTAATGATCCGCAATTCAGGAAACTACTAAAGAAGGAGTCTAAGCGCCAAGCTCGAGTTGCGAAGGAGGAGGCCGCGGCGTCTTCGGTGCGACAAAGACAGGCTGTCCATAGCGCCGTAGATCAGGCAAAGGAGGAAGGCTTTCCAACAGACTCGGATGAGAAAGAAGCGTATTTTATGCAGGAAGTATCCCGGGGGGAGAGCATGAGTGGCGAAGGTACCGTCTATTGCTTATTGTACCTTTGGAATTGTCTAATGGGACAACAGGAGTTGATAATGTCGAGGCGGCTTTGTGCTTCTATAAAGCGTTGAAGGTCTACCCCTCGCCCTCTGACTTGATATGTAAGTTTTTGACCCTACGACCCAGATCCACAGCTTCTGACTTTAGCTAGCCATTTACGACAAAACGGTGCCTAAGCCTGTCCTCGACATCCTGGCGGAAATGATTGCTTTCGACTCGGAACTGAACGTTAGTCCTTTTCCAAGCGCCCCTGGGTTAGACTAAACAATGGTGCTTTCCTGTATTCGAATATCCCTCTCCGCTCTCCACCTTTCGACCCTGCCAGCCGATATATGTCCCCCAATGCCGTTGGGGAAACTGGATACGATCTCCTATGAAGCGTCTATCTTTGTGTATACCAGTGACGCAGTTCTCGATTTTCTGTCTACTTGTACTTTATATCATGACACAAGGGTATGGCTATACTTACACATGGTACGGAAGGCCAATGATTATAATATAGAAGAGTTATGGTTATGCAAATGTTCAGCTCTTGTGATCTCAGACATAGGGAGCATCTTTGAAGTCGCCTCTTGTTATCCTGCTTCGTGAACTATGATATTCCGGTGAACAAATTTCCCTACCATCGCTGTAGCACCGTAGTTTCGCAGTTTATTATATCATCTAGCTTGTCTAACAACAACATATCTACTTCATAAAAAGTACCGTATTCTGATTTGACCACTTAGGTTTATGCACGTGAAAAGCCGCTAGTGATGCAGGCGAGTGGGAACGCGACTCCTTTTAGCACCGCGATGAATGCCCAAGTCAATAATACATACAACCTCTTTGCCTCACCACAACCAGTCCGATAATACAGCTGAGCTCACTTACTTCATAGTGGACATCAAGCTGATGATTATGGACTCTTCTTGTCACATATAAACCAATTACTTCACCTACCGCAAAATGATGGAGACAGTGGTAGCTCCGTTGAGCCCCAACCAGCACGGCTCAGACGCATTTGCGATAGATCCTACCGTGGTCATCGAATATCTCTCTGGCGTCATCGAGATCACCTTGGGCGCGACGAGGAAAGAGTTGGAAAGCTCTGGGAGTTTGCTCTCACCAGATTTGAAGGGACACTCTATCCAAAGATGTATCCGATTTGCCTCAGATAATCAGGTCGCACTTTATGTCACGAAGGATGTCGCATCTGCCGGAGACATAGATGGTGCGCTCGCTGGAGCTGGTATGCCAGTATTCTCGTATAGACATACTTGTGACTGACTTATTTCCAGACCCCTTAAAATACAACTACACACTCGCTTCAGAAATCTCCTTTTCCCCTTCCACAACTGCATCTATCGCCGTTCTGAAACGGCCAGAGCCGATAGACCCTATGATACCCATCACTTCTCAAGTACAAATTATTAATTTACCAGGCGTTGGATTGCATAATGGTGGTGCAAATGGTCAGGGTGGTACTTCTATCAGCCCTTACGAGGTTCTGCACTCTTTTGTGCATTTAGCGCTGGCGCCGTACTTCGAAGCATATACCAAAACTCAACACACCAGTAATGGAGTCCGGGGCAGGTCAGACGTGGAGGCCAAGACAGGAATTCCTTTAACGAAGAAGAAGATGGCCGAGCTGGAGCTAGCTTTACTACATCTTCAACAAAACATCGAAATCGAGGAGTTGATCCTGCCATTACACCCAATGATTCAAAATGCCCTCGAAGAGGCTGCAGCTCGAGGAACCAGGCCCTCAGCAGAATTTATACCTACTGCTCTTCTCCAAGACAGTACATTTCTCAATAATCTACAGTCCATCGTCAACGGGTGGATTAAGTCGATACAGTCCATCACAAAGATGACTAGGGATGCAAGCAGCGGGTCAGCAACACAAGAGATCAATTTCTGGCTCTCCATGGAGTCTGCCTTGGAAGGAATTGAAGCTCAACTTCGTAGCGAAGGTGTAAACCTGACTATGGAAATCCTTCGAACCGCCAAACGTTTCCAAGCAACAGTTAGTTTCACTGCGGATACTGGCTTGAAGGAGGCCACGGAAAAAGTGCAGAAATATAACCAGCTTATGCGAGACTTTCCTCTTGACGAACTCTTATCTGCTACCTCCCTACCAAAAATCCAGGATGCTATTGGCTTGATCTTTGCGCATCTCAACAAGAAGCTTCGAATTTGTCCCTATCCAATCCGAAGAGCATTGCCATTAGTAGAGTCAATTTCAGCAGATTTAGACAACCAACTGCATTCGTTGTTACATGGACGAGCTTTAATGCACTTAGACTATCGGGAATTCAAAACTTTGATGGCAACGGCAGATTCTATATTTAGGATTTGGGACGAAAATGTGAAAGAGTTTACAAATGTCGCTCGAGAAGTCACCCGCCGGAGAAATGAAAAGTTCATCCCAATCAAGATTCAACCAAAACATGCTGAGCTTCAAGCTAGGCTGAAGTACGTTACTACATTTCGTGACAATCATGAGCAACTGCAACGCACTATTGTCAATGTTCTTGGGCCGAAGAGCGGGGACTCTGATGGCGTTACAAATGGCGTAGTTCTTGTCGAGGAAATGGGTGATGTCGATGCCGTTGAAGAAGTTCAACAAGCTTATGCTGCGTTGAACAACGTCGACTTACTCGATGTAACTCCTGAAGGCACCAAAATTTGGGTGCAGGCCGAAGTCACCTACAACGAGCGCACTTCACGGGTGGAGAACTCTATCATTGCACGTTTACGAGATAGATTGGCCACAGCCAAAACTGCAAATGAAATGTTCCGAGTATTCTCAAAGTTCAACGCGCTATTTGTTAGACCTAAAATTCGTGGTGCAATTACAGAATATCAGACACAACTTATTGACAATGTCAAGCACGATATCTCCGCATTGCATGAGCGATTCAAGCAGCAGTATGGCCATTCGGAGGCGCATGCAATGGCGCAACTCCGGGATCTCCCTCCTGTGTCAGGCGCCATTATTTGGGCGCGGCAAATTGAGAAGCAACTCAATGGATATATGAAAAGGGTCGAGGATGTCCTCGGTAATGACTGGGCACTTCATTCTGAGGGACAAAAGTTACAAAGCGAGAGCAATCTGTTTCGAAAAAAATTGGACACTCGACCTATCTTTGAGGCATGGCTTCATGATGTCCAGAGAAAGCAGATTTCGATTGCCGGCCGTCTTTTCAATATCAACAAAATCAGAGCCGCCAATTACGCGCTCGAATTAGCTGTCAACTTCGATCCTCAGGTTATAGCACTATTCAAGGAAACGCGAAACTTGTTATGGCTCAATTATGCCGTTCCCCATCAGATCAATAACATCTCTAAGGAGGCTAAACGAGTATACCCTTATGCCGTAAGTCTTATGGAAAGCACACGAACATTTGCACAAACCAGTCGACAAATCGCTCAGATGTTAGATGTGGCCATCCTCCTTAGTGGCTACCAGAACGAGGTACAGATATTGATATCCAAGGGTATTCCGTTGAAGTGGGATTCATTTGTTCATTCATTTGATTTGCATATAAAACAATCAAATTTTCTTACCAATGGATCTATCGACAAACAGATTGGTGGACGAAACGAGAGCAAGCATGTTCAATTTGTTCGAGAATTTGCTGCATCAGTTTCCTTGTTGCAAAGTAAGACCGCAACCCTTGCAACCACCAACACTACCATCCAGAAGGCATTGGCGGAACTGGAGTCATGTCCGTATGACTCTGCTGCTTTTCAACAACGGCTTCAGGTTGTGCAAATGGCAGTTGATGAGTTGAACCTCCAAAACTATGTCAATTTGTCATACTGGGTTCGGGAGATGAATAGGCGTATTAAGAATACTTTGCTTGTCCGATTGCGAAAAGCCATTTCAATCTGGACTGAGGCATTCGAAAACGAACGTTCCGAAGGTGTCAATGATGATAGTCGGCGAAAACATCTCAGTACCACATCCATAATTGCTAGCGATCATGCCCCTTCTTTAAAGCGACTTGTTCACGAGGTTTCTATGCGTAATCAGGTCATTTACTTGGACCCTCCTCTCGAATATGCTCGAGCAAGCTGGTTTTTGCAGCTTCATGATTGGCTTGGCATTGTGTGCAACCTTCGAAAAATCAAAGCTTCACGATATGAGATGAACCTTTCTAACGGTACTGATGCGGAAGCACGATTTACCGATCTTCCTGGATCATGCGCAGACAGTCTTTTATCTGTATACACGTCCATTGAAACCAAATTGAGTAAAATTAGCAGCTATGTTGACGAGTGGTTCCAGTTCCAATCGCTGTGGGATTTACAGTCTGAACAGGTCTATGAAATCCTTGGGGAGCAACTCTCAAAGTGGCTGCAATTGCTTCAAGATATTAGAAAGACCAGACAAACGTTTGACACGACTGCAGTTAGCAAATCCTTTGGCCATCTTACGATTGACTACGACCAAGTTCAAACGAAAGTCACGGCAAAGTATGACCAGTGGCAGCATGAGATTCTCGCCAAGTTTGCTATACGTTTTGGCACTCGTGTACGTGAAGTATATGCCGAGATCGAAAGAGCCCGGAAGGACTTAGAAGTGCAATCACTTGAGGCAACGTCAACGGCTCAAGCTGTCCAGTTTATTACCATTGTCCAAACGTGTAGGCGCAAGGTAAAGGCTTGGGGCCCGGAGGTAGAAATATTCAGACAAGGGCAAACAGCTTTGAATCGCAACCGGTATCAGTTTCCTGCGGATTGGCTACATGTCGAGCAAGTAGAATCGGAATGGACTGCTTTGAACGAAATTCTCACGCGAAAGGCCAAGATTGTACAAGACCAGACAGACGCTCTTCGTGCTAAGATCACTGCTGAGGATAAGGTCGTCAGTGATAAAATTTTTGAGATCACCAACCAATGGAACGAAGAGAAACCTGTCTCTGGAACCATTGCACCAGAGGTCGCATCTGCAACCTTGATGTCTTTTGAGACAAGGATCACCAAGCTTCATGACGAGTCACAGATGGTTTCTAGAGCAAAAGAAGCTTTGGACCTCCCTGCTAGTCCTGATACTGCTCTCACATCAATTCTTGAAGAGGTCCAAGACTTTAAGTCCGTGTGGGCTGCTTTGTCCACCATTTGGACGAGTCTCAATAATCTTCGGGAGACACCATGGAGTAATGTGCAACCGCGAAAGCTTAGATCCGCTATTGATGGGCTCATCAAAATGACAAAGGAGATGCCTAGTCGAATGAGACAGTACGCCGCTTTCGAACATATTCAGAATATCCTCCGCCAATTTTTGAAGGTCAACCCTGTTCTGACGGATTTGAAATCCGAAGCTGTCCGAGGTCGCCATTGGGAAAAAATCTTCAAGGCTCTCAAGCCAGGCAAGCGCTATTCCGCAATCTCAATGACGCTTGGGGATGTGTGGGATCTGAACTTGGCTGCAAGCGAAAAGATAATCAGAGATATTATTACTCAAGCTCAAGGAGAGATGGCATTGGAAGAGTTCTTGAAACAGGTCAAAGAAATATGGACGAGTTATTCGCTTGACCTTGTCAACTACCAGAACAAATGTCGACTTATTCGAGGCTGGGACGACCTCTTCGCGAAATGTAGCGAGAATCTGAACTCTTTGCAAGCTATGAGACATTCTCCTTACTACAAAGAATTCGAAGAGGAGGCTTCATCTTGGGAGGACAAACTCAATCGGGTGCATGTCCTCTTTGATGTCTGGATTGATGTTCAGCGGCAGTGGGTCTACTTAGAAGGTGTTTTCACAGGCAACGCAGATATCAAGCACCTGCTCCCAATCGAGTCTTCTCGATTCCAGAATATCAATTCTGAATTCTTTGCTGTCATGAAGAAAGTCTACAAGCAGCCATTCGTTCTAGATGTCCTTAACATATCTGGTGTGCAGAAGTCGCTTGAGCGCTTAGCTGACTTGCTGAATAAAATTCAAAAGGCACTTGGTGAGTATCTAGAGCGGGAGCGTGTTTCGTTTCCTAGATTTTATTTTGTTGGCGATGAAGATCTACTAGAAATCATTGGCAACAGCAACGACACCTTGCGCATCGCCAAACACTTTAAGAAGATGTTTGCTGGCCTGTCTGGTCTTATTATGGACGAAGACCATCTTATTTCCGGATTTACTTCAAAAGAAGGCGAAGAGGTCAGACTAAAGAAAGAGATCTCTTTGATCAAAACACCTAAAATCAATGATTGGTTAGCCTTGCTAGAGAGCAGTATGAAATCTACTCTCGCCGAGCTCCTTGCTGAGGCAATTCAGCAATACGAACCTATCTTTGCGGCTGAAGATGTCGATAAAACTGCACTGAATGAATACATTAATATGTTTCCAAGTCAAATTGTCGTCCTTGCTACACAAGCTGTTTGGACTTCTTCGGTTGAGAAGGCACTTGAAGGTGGTGGATCTACTTTAAAAGCCTTATATGAACAAGAAGTTAAAGTTCTTCGGCTACTGGCATCCACTGTCCTGGGAGATTTGGACCCCATCCAGCGTAAGCGATGCGAGCATCTCATTACTGAATGTGTCCATCAACGAGATGTTATCGAGAAGCTCGTCAAGCTCAATGCAACTACGCCAAATCACTACATGTGGCTGCTTCAAATGCGATATGTCTACACGCCTGAAGGCGATTTTCTCCAGCGTCTACACATTAAGATGGCAAATGCCAAACTCAATTACGGCTTTGAATATCTCGGGGTTGCTGAACGTCTAGTACGAACTCCACTTACCGATCGCTGCTTCTTAACTTTGACCCAAGCACTCTGTCAACGATTAGGCGGATCTCCATATGGTCCCGCTGGAACTGGTAAGACCGAGTCAGTAAAGGCTCTCGGCGTGCAACTTGGCCGCTTTACGCTTGTGTTCTGCTGTGACGACACATTTGACTTCCAGGCGATGGGCAGAATTTTCCTCGGTATCTGCCAAGTTGGTGCCTGGGGTTGTTTCGACGAATTCAATCGTCTCGAAGAGCGTATCCTTTCTGCAGTTTCACAACAAGTGCAAAACATCCAGCTTGGGTTGAAACAGGGCATGGAGGATGAAAAGTCCCAAATTGAACTAGTGGGCCGCCAGCTTCATGTCAATCAAAATACAGGAATTTTCATCACTATGAACCCTGGTTATGCAGGCCGTTCTAACTTGCCAGACAATCTTAAGAAGTTATTCCGTAGTGTGGCTATGTCGAAACCTGACAAAGAGCTCATTGCAGAAGTCATGCTCTACTCTCAAGGATTTAACCAAGCCAAACAATTATCCAAGCAGACAGTCCCTTTCTTCGATCGCTGTTCTGCTAAGCTCTCCAAGCAAGCCCACTACGACTTCGGCCTTCGTGCTCTCAAGAGCGTATTGGTCAGCTCCGGTGGTCTCAAACGTGCTCGCCTCACAAGGTCGGGAGGCAATCTTGGGCCTGAAGAAGAAGTAGAACCTCAAATCATCGTCCAAAGTATTCGAGAAACAATCGCACCCAAATTGATTAAAAGCGATGTCGAAATCATGAGGTCAATTGAGGCGGAATCCTTCCCAGGAGTCGAGTATGTGCCTGCAAGTCTTGAAAAGTTGCAGGCTGCTATTCACAGTATTGCCAATGACCGACACTTGGTTATCAATGAAACTTGGATAACAAAGGTTCTACAGCTTTACCAGATTCAAGGCATCCATCATGGCGTGATGATGGTGGGAAATTCCGGAGCAGGTAAGTCGGTCGCTTGGAAACTTCTGCTTGAGGCATTACAACAAGTGGAAGGGGTTGAAGGTGTGTGCCACATTATCGATTCAAAGGTCATGTCGAAAGAAGCATTGTATGGAAATTTAGACTCGACAACACGCGAGTGGACTGATGGGCTTTTCACAAGTATTCTCCGCAAAATCGTTGACAATTTGCGTGGGGAGGAGACCAAGAGGCACTGGATTGTGTTCGATGGTGATGTGGACCCCGAATGGGTTGAAAACTTGAACAGTGTCCTTGACGATAATAAGCTTTTGACTTTACCAAATGGCGAACGACTCAATTTACCTGACAACGTCCGCATTATGTTCGAGGTTGAAACTTTGAAGTATGCTACTCTCGCGACAGTTAGCCGTTGCGGTATGGTATGGTTCAGCGAGGATACCGTCACACCAGGCATGATGGTGTCTCACTATCTTAATACATTACGGGCCGTAGCCTTTGAAGATCTGGATGAGGACGCCGTCGCGACAGGTCAAACAGCCGCAAAGGCTCTTGAAATCCAAGCTCAAGTGGCCGATCTACTGGAGGTCTTCCTTAACACTGACGATTTTATCCAAAATGCTTTAGAACGTGCTGAAGGATTCAATCATATCATGGAGTTCACAGTAGCTCGAGTCCTAGGCACTTTGTTTTCTCTTCTCAACAAGAGCGTCAGAGATGTTATCGAGTACAATTCTCAGCACGTCGACTTTCCCCTCGATCCAGAACAAATCGAATCATATGTCGCCAAGAAACTTCTTCTAGCTCTAGTTTGGTCCCTTACAGGCGATTGTCCTTTAGGTGATCGTAAAAGCTTTGGCGATGCATTGGGCGCCCTAGCTACTTTTGGCTCGCCAATATTAGGAGACAATTCGTCTCTCATTGACTACGATGTCATATTGCCATCAGGAGAATGGGCCTCGTGGCTCAACTCTGTCCCATCCATCGAAGTTAACACGCATTCCATTACTCAAACCGATGTTGTCATCCCAACACTTGATACTGTTCGTCACGAAGACGTGCTCTACTCATGGCTAGCAGAACATAAGCCCTTGCTTCTCTGTGGACCTCCTGGTTCTGGAAAGACTATGACTTTATTCAGTGCGCTTCGGAAGCTCCCAAATATGGAGGTTGTAGGTCTTAATTTCTCAAGTGCCACCACCCCAGACTTGCTCATCAAGACTTTCGAGCAATATTGCGAGTACAAGAAGACGCTCAATGGTGTAATTTTGTCACCAACGCAAATTGGTCGATGGTTAGTTATCTTCTGCGATGAGATTAATCTGCCGGCTCCAGACAAGTATGGAACTCAACGCGCAATTTCATTCTTACGACAACTGGTGGAGCAGAATGGCTTCTGGCGTACATCGGATAAGACCTGGGTATCTCTAGACCGCATTCAATTTGTAGGCGCTTGCAACCCTCCCACCGATGCTGGCCGAACGCCAATGGGTGCACGATTCTTACGGCATGCTCCTTTGATCATGGTTGATTATCCAGGAGAACTTTCTCTTCAGCAGATCTACGGCACCTTCACTACTGCTGTCCTGAAAATCATTCCATCATTGAGAGGCTATGCAGAGGCATTAACTAAATCTATGGTTCAATTCTACTTGGAATCGCAACAACGATTCACTCCGAAAATCCAGCCTCATTACGTCTACAGTCCTCGTGAACTTACTAGGTGGGTACGAGGTATTTATGAGGCCATCCGACCTCTCGAAACTCTTTCTGTGGAAGGCTTGGTTCGAATTTGGGCCCATGAAGCTCTCCGACTGTTCCAGGATCGTCTTGTTGCTGAAGAAGAGCGGAAATGGACAAGCGAAGCTGTCAATCGCATTGCCCTCGACTTCTTCCCCACTATGGATGAAGAAAAGGCCCTTGGTGGGCCCATCTTATTCTCTAATTGGTTGTCTAAAAACTATGTCCCTGTTGATCGCGAGCAGTTGCGTGAGTTTGTAAAAGCTAGACTCAAGACGTTCTGCGAAGAAGAGGTTGATGTTCCCTTGATTTTATTCAATGATGTGCTCGAGCATGTCCTTCGCATCGATCGTGTCTTTAGACAGCCTCAAGGACATCTCATTTTGATTGGAGTCAGTGGCAGTGGCAAGACAACGCTGTCTCGGTTCGTTGCCTGGATGAATGGCCTTAAAGTTTTCCAGATCAAAGTACACGGGAAATACTCGGCCGAAGATTTCGACGAAGATTTGCGTGATGTACTTCGTCGCTCTGGCTGCAAGGGCGAGAAAGTTTGCTTCATCATGGACGAATCAAATGTTCTCGACTCTGGATTCCTAGAGAGAATGAATACCCTTCTAGCCAATGCAGAGGTACCAGGTCTTTTCGAAGGAGATGAGCTTGCTGCCCTGATGACAGCCTGCAAAGAGGGTGCTCAACGTCAAGGCCTCCTCTTGGATTCACAGGAAGAGCTTTATAAATGGTTCACTCAACAGATTGTCAAAAATTTGCATGTTGTCTTTACTATGAATCCACCAGAGGATGGTCTTTCTTCTAAAGCAGCGACTAGTCCTGCCTTATTCAATCGTTGCGTACTCAACTGGTTTGGTGACTGGTCAGACCAAGCACTTTACCAGGTAGGCACTGAATTGACACAGTCAGTGGATCTGGATCGGCCTAATTTCACTGCCCCCGACAGCATTCCTGTTGCCTATAGGGACCTGAACCTACCAGCATCACATCGCGAGGCGGTTGTCAATGCCATGGTCTACATTCATTATTCACTTCACCGTTTCAACATCAAGCTTCACAAGCAACAGGGCCGTGTTACATATCTCACACCTAGACATTTCTTGGACTTCGTAGCACAATACGTCAAACTCTATACAGAGAAGCGCGAAGATCTTGAAGAACAGCAGCGCCATCTCAATGTCGGCCTTGAAAAGCTACGAGATACCGTCGATAAAGTCCGTGATCTTCGTGTCAGTCTTGCCGAAAAGAAAGGTCAATTAGAACGGAAGGATGCTGAAGCCAATGAAAAATTGCAACGCATGGTAGCAGATCAACGAGAGGCTGAACAGCGCAAAGCAACATCATTACAAATCCAGGCTGCACTTGAAATACAAGAGGCAGAGGTTGCGCAGAGACGCGAGCTAGTTCTTAACGACTTAGCCAATGCAGAGCCCGCAGTTGCTGAAGCACAGAAGAGCGTTAGCAACATCAAGAGACAACACCTGACCGAAGTACGATCCATGGGCAATCCACCCCAAGGTGTCAAGCTTGCACTCGACTCTGTATGCACACTCTTGGGCCACAAGGTTGATAGCTGGAAGACTGTGCAAGGAATTATCAGAAAGGATGACTTTATTGCAAGTATCGTTAATTATGACAACGAGAAACAAATGACAAAGAATTTACGCATCAAGATGAGAAACGAATACTTGTCAAACGAAGATTTCACATACGAAAAGGTTAATCGTGCTAGTAAGGCTTGCGGGCCTCTTGTGCAGTGGGTTCAGGCTCAGGTCAACTACTCTGAGATTCTTGATCGCGTGGGTCCTCTACGAGAAGAGGTTGGCATGCTAGAGGATAAAGCACTGGAGACAAAGGCTGAAGCACAGGCCGTTGAAAACAACATCAACTCCCTAGAGCAAAGCATTGCTACGTACAAGACTGAGTACGCTGCCTTGATCAGTGAAACGCAAGCCATCAAGACCGAAATGACCCGTGTCCAATTTAAGGTCGACCGCAGTGTTCGACTTCTCGATAGTCTTTCGTCTGAGCGAACTCGTTGGGAGGAAGGTAGTAAATCTTTCGAGACACAAATCGGAACTCTTGTTGGAGATGTCCTTGTTGCAGCCGCCTTCTTAGCATACAGCGGACTTTACGATCAACAATTTAGAAAGAACATGATGGAAGATTGGCTGCACCAACTTCTATTATCCGGAATCAGCTACAAGCAGCTCAATCCTGTGACCGAGTACCTCTCTACGGCGGATGAGCGGCTTGGATGGCAAGAAAATTCTCTGCCGGTAGATGATCTTTGTACCGAGAACGCAATCATTCTCCAGCGATTCAATAGATATCCTTTAATCATTGATCCTTCTGGCCGTGTCACAGAATTCCTTCAAAAGCAGAGCAAGGACAGGCGTCTCACGGTTACAAGTTTCTTGGACGATTCATTTACTAAGCAACTGGAAAGTTCACTTCGTTTCGGGAACCCTATTCTCATTCAGGATGCAGAGTACTTAGATCCAATTCTCAACCACGTTCTTAACAAAGAATACCAGAAGACAGGAGGACGTGTTCTTATACAGCTTGGAAAACAAGAAATCGATTTTTCACCAGCTTTCAAGATCTACTTGTCAACCAGAGATCCCTCTGCAAACTTCGCACCTGATATCTGCAGTCGTACAACGTTTGTCAACTTCACGGTTACGCAAAGCAGTCTTCAAACCCAATCGCTAAACGAGGTACTGAAATCTGAGCGACCCGATGTTGATGAACGGCGTTCAAATCTCATCAAGCTTCAAGGGGAATTCAAGATACACTTGAGACAGTTAGAGAAACGATTGCTTCAAGCTTTGAACGAGTCCCGGGGCAATATTCTTGACGATGACAATGTCATTGAAACCCTTGAGACATTAAAGAAGGAAGCTGCCGAAATCTCGGACAAGATGAACAATACCGAGGGTGTGATGGCAGAAGTGGATGAGATCACTCTTCAATACAGCATTATCGCCAGATCATGCAGTGCAGTCTTTGCAGTCCTGGAGCAACTTCACTACCTTAACCACTTCTATCAGTTCTCATTGCAGTACTTTCTCGACATTTTCCATTCTGTGTTACACCAAAACAAGCGACTGGAAGACGAAACAAACCACAACGTGCGCAGGGACATCATCATAGAAGAACTCTTTATTACGACCTACCAGCGTACATCTCTTGCTCTCCTCCAGAAAGACAAGATTACCCTAGCCATGCTTCTTGCTCAAGCTGCACCATACAAGATGGACAAGACCTTGATAGATGTCATTCTTGACGAAAGTATCCAGGGCACTGACATTTCCACAGAGCCAGACAAGAAAGATGAGGCATTCGCTCGAGCATCAAAAATCCCTGCATTGAGGGGCAAACTGGAAGGAGTGTCGTCTGAATCTTGGGATCAATTTTTGACTGAAGAAACTGGAGAACATTATGTTCCCCAAATATGGGAGGAAGCAACAGAAAAGAAGGACCAAGAACTTCTCTCTCTCTTGCTCGTCAAACTCTTCCGTCTCGATCGATTCGTCCCTGCTGCTGAACGTTTCGTTACGGCAGTTTTTGGGTCTGGTCTTCTTGAAACTACTGAAGACCTTCAAACGACTGTTAATGAAGTATCTGCAAGCAGCCCAATTGCGCTTTGCTCGAGTCCTGGATTTGATGCCAGTTATAAGGTTGAATATCTAGTTCAAAGGTCTCGGGCTACATGCACGAACATTGCTATGGGATCGAATGAGGGATTGGCTACCGCTGATAAAGCCATCGCCAACGCGGCCGCTAACGGGTCTTGGGTTCTTGTCAAGAACGTTCATTTGGCCCCGACCTGGCTTCAGAGTCTCGAAAAGCGGATGGACTCTCTCAAGCCTCACGCAAATTTCAGATTGTTCCTATCAATGGAATCGAGCCCTAAGATTCCAGTAAATCTATTGCGAGCCTCCCGTGTACTGATGTACGAGCAGCCTGCCGGTGTAAGGGCAAACATGAAGGATTCAATGGCATCTCTTCATACGAGAGCTAGCAAGAGCCCAGTGGAGAGAACGAGATTGTATCTTCTCTTGTCGTTTTTGCATGCCGTAGTTCAGGAGAGACTGCGCTACGCTCCAACTTTAGGATGGAAGGGCTTCTGGGAATTCAACGACAGTGATGTAAGTGCAAACAACCTTTTCGATGAATATATACTAATACTAGAACAGTACGAATGCTCTGCCTTTATCATTGATACATGGGTCGAGACTGTCGCTTTGGGTCGTACGAATGTAAACCCACAAAACTTGCCATGGGACATGCTCCGTACTTTAATCATTGAAACATATGGGGGGAAGATTGATGACGAGGGCGATTTCGCACTTCTTACGCAGCTGGTCAACTCTTTCCTTACACCTGCTGCATATGAAATCGGGCACAAGCTGGTGGAAGGTACTGCCGGAAGTAGCCCCCAGGGTGTAGGAGATGGAAGCCTAATCGTGCCCAGCGGCACGTCACTCAAGGACTTTACAACCTGGATCCAGAAGCTGCCTGAGCGGGAACCTCCAACCTACCTCGGCCTTCCAGCCAATGCAGAAAAGTTGTTGTTAGTTGGACAGGGTCTGAGTATGATTCAGAATTTGGGGAAGATAACGGAGTTGTTAGATGAAGGGGAGCAGTTGATGGCGGAGGCTAGTTAGATGATTGGTGTTCTATTTGTATGAGGGAAGAGCTTCATTTTGCATGTATAAATCTTAGGGTGGGATGGCCAGATCTCGCGGCGTCAATGGGCACAAGGGCATATTTACAGGGTTGTTTGCGGGCATCGAGATAGCATGTTTTTATTATACCCCGACTCAAGATTGCCTTTCTTTTGCAGAGTTGCTATAGTATAGCGGGCCTTTGTGTAATTTTACTTCGATTCATAGATATTCCTGTAATTATCTGTGACATAGACGTTTCTTTCAATTATATTCCGCTGGTAAGATGGATCTAACAAATAGTGACCCTGGGCTAGTAGCATGTCCCGCAAAGGTTTAGCATTCATGGATCCTATAACTTCCAAGTTTCAATCCCATCCTCATCCCAAACATTACCTATAGCACCACGTGATCTTTGGTCTGGTTAGCGTGGTAGGTGGGGTTTCAACTACAAAGAATCCCGGACTGGCGGCTCGGGCTCAAATGGTACCTCCAATAACCGTATTTAAATCACCGATCGCTAATCTCTCCTCAATCTTAACCAGGACATGATTGTAAGCTATCTAATGTCCTCTTATATCTGAATCCAACACCAACCGCCAATCGGGTCCTGTGGTGCAGTGTTGGATAGGATGGTGGAGTCGGGGTCAGAGTCAGCCACGCAACTCTCAGGAGACGAAGTTGGTATTCACGGAGCTGAACAACATGCCTCCGCTCAACTACAGTTTGGAGGCGGTGCCTTAACAGAAGTCAATTTGTTTAGCATACCAAGCGACTTAGAGCCTGGAACTGGTAGCTCTAATGTGAGGCAACCTCTCTAAACTTTGCGCGAGAACGAGCTGATTGGTAACATAAAGCAAAGTATTCGTGATAATGATATAGACTCGGCTTTGGGCTCTTCCCTCCCGTAAGATTATTTGGTCCCTTATAAGGGTTAGTTACTGATGTCGTATAGGGTTTCAACCATGTCAATAATGACAAGTGTATATGATTATATACATGAAAATGGACGGACATACCATGCTTTTAATTCTGGGAGTATGGCTGCGCATCCTGTGTTTATTATTGGGTCTTATTGAAGATCCGGAACTAATCAAGTTCCCAGAGTACTTGTTACCAAACGATGAACGAGAACAGGAGAGGCTCGGTAAATCTTGTGCCCAACTTGTCGCCGACGCATTTTTTAATCAGTGTTTCATTGGCAGATCTTCAGCATTATACCTTTAGGGTAATGTTAGAGGGAAAGCTGCATCTTGCACCATTAAATCACCCACAGCGTGTGCTCGATCTGGCTACTGGAACTGGTATCTGGGCGATCGATTTCGGTACCTAGCCCTGGTCGATAAATACAAACGATACTAATTCTTTCCAGCTGAAGAATTCCCTGAAGCCATAGTGATCGGTACTGACCTATCCCCAATCCAGCCAGAATAGTTTGTCCTTTCCCTCACTCTCATTGTTCTTAATAAGCAAACTACTGACGTTCAACCCTTAGTGTCCCACCAAATTGCCGCTTTGAAGTCGACGATGCAGAACACCACTGGACCTTCGGTAACCAATTCGATTTCATCCACGCTCGGGCCGTTTTAACATGCTTCGAGGATAACCGGGCCATACTCCAAAAAATCTACGATAACCTCGCACCAGGTGGGTATTTTGAACTCCAAGATCCATGTCTTCCCATGGCTTGTGATGACGGAACACTCGCAAGCACGCGGCTCGGTGAATGGAACGATCTCTTAGTCTACGCCATGTCTCTCATCGGACGTAACATTCGGGACTCCCAAAATTGGGGATCATATATGCGAGAGCTTGGCTTTGAGGATGTGACTGAGAAGCTTGTCTATGTGACGGTAAATGCGTGGGCTAAGGGCAAGAAAAATAAATTATTAGGTGCTATGGCACTCCAAAATATGCTGGAAGGGATTGAAAGTTTGAGTTCGGCGGCTTTTACGAGAATACTTGAATGGGATCAGATGAGACTAGAAACATCTTTAGACGGTGTGAGGGAGGATTTGATGAGTAAGGATATTCATGCATATGGGATTATTTATTTCGTATATGGAAGGAAGCCTTTATGACGGATGAAAATCAACAAAACTAGCAGAGCCAACAAGTTAGTTGCCTCAGGAAATGAAACAATACAAAAAGTCACATATTCTTGCGTCTCTACTGCCCTGTGTCCACCTCACCTATCCGATATACAAGCTTCGCCCCGCTTACCTTCCCCTCCTTCAACTCTTGCATACCATCTAAGATCCCCTCAATTCCAAGCCGCACGCTTGCAGGGTGTGTTTTAATCTTCCCTTGCTCCAACAACCTATCCGTCAAATTGCAGAAGTTCTTTACTAACTCAAAGTCTTCAGGCACAACAGGCCACACCTCGCCTTCAATTTCAAATTCTTCATTCAGAGCAGTGTATCCCAAGAAGAAGATGTTGCGTACATCTTCGCGAGGAAAGTCAGCGACACCCATTAGATTTACGTAAAGCCCTCCGGGCGAGGATGACATTGCAGCTGCGCAGATTTTGGCACTCGAGGGAGTCGCGATTGTGTCGAATACTTTGCGGAGCTTGTTATCGGTGAGCGTTCGAATCTTCTCGCCGCAATTTGGATCGTGCTGGTCTTTGTTAGTTTTTGGGGACGGATACAACAGAGGGGAGGGGAAGCTACATAATCCAGCACGTGGTCTGCTCCTAGACCTTGGAGTAATTCGAAGTTGCGAGGAGAGGCAGTGGTGATGACTGTATATCCTGATCTGTACTTTCTTAGAATTAAATTCTCAAATTGAAGGATTATCTTACAATTTTGCAAACTGTATGGCTAAAGTGCCAGTTGCAGAACTCCCTCCGTAAATCAAGAGTGGTCCTTCATTTTTGGTCTCTTGGAGAGGCCATGTGAGAAAAGGGGTTTCCAAGTAACGATAGAGTCCCAATCCGACTGTCGAAATGCCACATGGTAAGGTTGAAGCTTCGTCGAATGACAAATGTGGGGGAATGCGTATGGTAAGGTCACCTTTGACAGTAATGTACTCTGCGAAGGTTCCGTGTTCTTCGTTGTCATTATCGCCTTAAAAAATCAAATTAAAATTTATAAACCAGAGACTCGGGGAAAACATTACCTCCATGGGTCATTCCAGCAACCCAATCACCCTTCTTGATGTTCTTCGTGACCTTCTTACCAACCTCAATAACAACACCAGCGGCATCACACCCCAACAGTGATCGTTTTGTGCCAATTTTGAAAGCCTCGTCGCAAGTTTGCCAATCTGTTGGATTGAGAGCAACAGCGATGGCTTTTATGAGAATATAATCATCTTGCGGCTTGGGGATTGGCACTGAAGTCAGGATTGCCTTGCCAGGTGCAATTTTTACAATGCCGCGATTTTGAGCTGACATCGTTACGAATTATTCGAGGTAAGACTGTACGAAGAATACACAAGGCTGTAAAACGCTTTTGAGGAATGATGATTAATTATAACATGAAATAAAAATAATTTCGAAGCATAAAGGATTACAAAGCCCAGGTCGAATGATCGCCTAACCCAAAAAAGCAAGTTGGATTCATAAGTGGGGTTCTGTATCCCTAGAGAACATAGACTAATTATATCTAGTAGCCTCGACACACACATTGAAAAAAACGTTGTAGGTGTTTAAAGATTTTATCTCGATAAGCTTGCTTGTATGTATGCATGAACCAGATAAGTTATGTCTAGCCATTAGAAGTGAGAGTACGTTCTCGGGTAAAGACCCGGGTAATATACGAACAGTATTTAACTTTCCGATAACTTACCCTTACTCGTTAAGCTAGCGAATGATTGAAGCAACAAATGAATTTATAAAGTTTAAGCAAGTAAAAATCAAAGACCTTTTGTAGAAGATGAAGTTGCGGAGGAGGTGAGAATAACCCGTATTACGGTATAGGGGCCACGTATCTTGTGCATAGCCTCCATAAACAACAACTCAAACTAAGACTTCCAAAGCATCTACAAAGCATCTATTGCATTCCCTTCCTTCATGCTAATCAGCATGCTATCAATATATTTCAATTCGACAACAACCCCTCTACCACCATAATTCTCGAAAAATACTGGACCAGCCATCAATACCATAAAGATTCCAGGAGGGCGATTCTGCTTCACCAAATTGGTATTTGTCTCTTTATAAGTTAGAAGTGCGAAGCTTAAACTTAGGATCCTCTTCATGCAATTCCTCATGTCTGCCATTTACGACAAGTTTAGCCGACTTCCTCCCGGATTTTGAAAACCGGCAGCAAGAAGCTTATAAAGAAACGAGTATCCCAATCAATAATATGCAACTAACCCACAAACTTTGAGAGATGAGGCGGACCGCTGATCCCGAAACAGTTTGTAACAATGTGGAGGATGGCGCTGCCGTGGTTACTGCAAGAGTTGTGGAATTCGCTGATGAAAGACCTTTGAATGTCGAAGTCGACCGGGCAAGTCCCTCTGAGCTAGTGATTATATTTACACTCGTAATCGAGGGTGCAGGTCCTCCTGTTGTAGCCGTGGTACTGGTAACGACCCCATTATCGCTGGACACTGTTGTAATCACAGATGTACTCGCAGAGACACTCTCCTTAGCACTGGATACTGTTGTTATCTCAGATGTGCTCACAGAAGCACTCTCCTCGACACTGGATGCGGTTGCCAGCCCAGGGGTGCTCATAGAAATACTCCCCGTAAAAGTTGCGCTTCCGGCATTTAACCAAGGTGAAATCACGCATTGAGAAACCAGCGAATTGTCAACAAAATGGCCATTCTGCTCCGACGGTGTTTCGCTAAGGACGTAAGAGGTCGCAAAACTGCCTGCGGCCCAACCGATGTAGCCGAGGAAGACATCTGAATTTTCATTTAGATATACGTTTTGGGCGCAGAAATCAGTAAAGCACTATGAAACAGTTAACGAATATCTTGAGATAACGGATAACTTACTGAAGAAGTACTCCCTGAGCCCGTTTCACTGACAAGTGCTTGACGTCCGTTTGCTCGCAAGAAGTCGGCAACGAGAGCAAAAGCATCGGCGATATTGTCCGTCGTGCACTCTGAATGCGTCCCCGAGTTATCCACATCCAAATATTTATGAACATCCAGCACTAATCCATCGGTAGTTCCGTCTGGATTTGTAACCTTGATCAAAGCAGCTCCAGAACCGCTACTTACGAACTGTCCTGCACTAGCAAAATTGGTCCCTGGCAACAGCACCATCTGACTTATCGCTCCAGCACCTCGAACAGCAGTAACGGCAGCTTGGACAGTTGTTGCCCAAGTAGCGACATCAAGGTCGTGAGGTTCGTTCATTAATCCGAAAATTACTTTCGTTGACGATTGGTACTTGGTGGCTAGTTGTTCCCAGAGATTCGCAAATTGCGCATCTGTAGGTCCGCCAGAACTTTGACTGATGATGGCCCCGTTCCAGCGTGCAAAGTTGTGGATATCAATTGCACAGTATGCACCTGTTTCTAAGCAGGCTTGGATTAATTGATCATATTTGCCGGAATTGGTTGAATCGAGTGTACCTCCAAGGTTGTTGTTGAGGAGATATTGCCAAGAAACAGCTTACTAGCATTAGTTCCAGCGGAGGGTAAAAGGGGAATGCAATTTACGAAGACGAAATATATTCATCTGATCATCTGAAACAAAGTGTTGCATCTGACCTGCTCCATCAGATCCTCCAAGTTTTGTTAGTGGTGGCGTTGCTGAAGAAAGCGGACATGTTCCCTATTGATGCACATATTAGTATTTAGCTACTAAGCTTAGGAGTCGCACTTATGTACATCAATCTCGCATCCAAATTCAAATCCAGCAATGTTCATTCCCTTTGTAGGTTAGCGCTGATCGGTGAAGTAATTTTGAGTGATCCTCGTACCATATACTGAACCTTCGCCAAAACCGAAGAGATACTACTAAACAGGAGAAGAGAAGAGGAAAACATAACGACTGAGGTAAAAACGAGCGACTAGCGCAAACGAACAGAAAAATAAAGTAAAAAGAATATGAGTTAATTGCTCAAAAACGGAAGGAGTTCAAGCGTATAAGTAGTGATAAGGTTGTTGAACCCGGCACATTACTAATGTCATACGGCACGACCCAGATCGATCAAACGCGGTAGTCGATCATGCTCAGTAACTTTCATGGTCCATATTTATCTGATGGCACGTATTGCAAAATTGGATGAACCAACAAATGATATTGGAATAAATGATGGGGTCTCTTGGCAATGTTGTCGAAAGCGCCAGGCCCAGATACTCAAACGAATTGGGTTTCAAAGACGCTTTGCTGTTCATGCAGCAGTTTTCGAGGTCAAAACGTCAAACAACCCCATAAATACTTCAAGGTAACTGCTGCGCATGGTATTCAGGTTGCTTTCTCGGTTGAGTGCCCCGAAGGTTAAACTTCCTATATCAATTCTCCAAAGCGTCATGAAAAGTTTGTTAGCGTCCCGAACGCTTGCAACATTTGTGATAGACACTCATCTGTTTTAGCAGTGGTTTATTATGGTTTAATGTTCTCTCGGAACTGAGCTAAGAATCTTGAACTTGTTCAAGAAAAGCTAGTAAATTAGCAAATAGGAACTTCTGCAACACTTTGCTAAGTGCTGCTGACACCTTGACATTCTTGCAAGAAAACAAGCCCCACATATCCGGTCTATGTAGTTGATTCAAATATCACTTTTATATATTCTCCGAGGGTTCATAGTCGGGATTGTAACCTTGAAAAGCAGTTATATCGACTCAAAACTACTATGATGAAGTTTGAGTGGTGGGCAAGAGCCGTTGTTGCTAGAATATATATGTTGCTATGGTTGTGGCCGACTTACTCGTAGGTACAGCAGGGCTGGCCATGGTACTATAGCCTCAATTGACAATAGGAACTTCTAACCTCACTAGCTTTAAATCTCATCAAATATTAAATAATGAGGCTGTTGTCCTCGCTGTATCGACTGCTTTGTTCCAGCTGCCTGACCGCCTGCCTGTTCTAGAATTCTGCCAAAGGATAAAGTATGATGTAATTGCCATTCCAACCTCAAGAGCGCACTGCATCTAGTTGACTTTGACACTGAACAACTCCCGATACAATAATAGCACCTTAGAAAGTAGGCAAGCTAATGACGAAACTTCCACCATGACGAGACGAGTAAGTGCATTCTGCCCATTTTCCAATAATCTTCCTAACACTAAAGCAGTGCGCGTTTCGAGTTCACGGTCTAGTGCAAGGTCAGGCCCCTTTCCGTGCATGGAACTCATAGCAAAGTCTGACTTGACTCTCTAGGCGTTGGGTTCCGGTATATGATTCTTCCTCGGATCCTAGCTAGTCGAGGTTGACTAAGTATGTAGGTATTTTACTCGCAGAAAAGCACATGCATACAATCTGACTGGATGGTGCCGAAATACGCCTCATGGAAGGGTCTGTCAAGTTCTACTCCCTTACAGGTGAGAGCCTTACTGATGAGTCTTTGAAGGTTGAAGGAGAAGCTCAAGGGGATGACGGGCAGCTTGAGAAGTTCTTGAGTGATATTAAGAAGGGACCAAGCCATGCAAGTGTGTCGAGGGTTGATGAGAAGGAGCTCGAGATAGTGGATGGAGAGGAGTCTTTTGAGGTTAGGCATTGAGGATGTAGTTTTTTGAGTAAGAGATTTTGGTGTGGCAGCTGAGGTTATTTATGGAGTTATGGTGGGGTTGGGATTTGGAAGAGAGTGGGGTACGGTACATGAGGGTCTTCACCTAACAAACAGGGAAATACATGATGAGTGAACGCTATTGAGAAAGTCAGAGCCTTATCTCGCACATAAGCTTAGCGTATGAGTTGAAAATTTCACAGAGGCAAGGTTGAATTTGAGGATTTGGTAATAGGAGTTTATTCGCCTAGTTCATACCGACTATCATCATGAATTGTTTTCCATGAGACTGTCTGGTACGTAAATACGAATAGTCTCCAATCTGGATCACGGTTGCATCATTCCAACGGACACTCAGAATCCTAGTTGAAAATTTCTAATTGCCGTTTATGCCGTGTCGCCATTGCCATTGGATTCTTGATTCGGATTGCTGGCTGAGTGCCTGTGGTGGATGTTAGCTTGGATCATGCATCTATGAGTGGTAAGAGGCTAAGAGGGAGTGGGTGCATTTGTGAATAATTTTCAGCAGGCGGTAAATGTCTTTCGGAGTCTCTCTCTCTCTCGCTTTCACTCTGTTTCCAGACACAAACTCAATCTTGAACTTGCCTCTCCCCCATTTGTATATCCCAGATCCTAGTTAGGAAAATATGTGCTATTTACATTTATCCGCCCTTGGCTAAATCCTTCTCCGCCGTGCCCTTATCAGCATTGCCAGTGGGTGTACCATTCGATTGTCTCGTTTGATTTTTCTCGACCAATTGTTGGAGCATGCACCAGCTAAGAGAAACACTAGGGATCCCTTTTTCCATAGCAGCGAGATAGGCAATGTCCTCTTTCTCTTTATCAGTACGAGAACCGGGATTTTTCAGTTCGTCAACGAGAATGGCATGGATGATCTCTTTCTCCTTGTCAGCGCTGCCATTTGGGTTGCTCTTGCTCCACTCTAGCATACTTGAGTAACCATTCCCCATGACGCCAGTACCATATGTAACTTCGACAGAGGCAGCTGACTTGATAATAGCGCTTGCACCAACAAGCTCTACCAAGCCAGCGGTATCAATGGGGTCCCCAAGAATACCGGCATCGTGTAATTCCATATGCAAGAGTGTAGCATGTTGCAAACTCATGACCCATCTCCTAGCCTCAATTGTGTCTGGGTTGTCGACATCAGACATGGCATTGTTCAAGAGGTGCATCATTCCGATGTGCATTGCGATGTCACTTCTTGAAGTAGTGGGGTCACGAAGATCCTTCTCGAATTCGACCTTGAACTTGCTCTTCAAGCCGCTGACATGTTCGTTCCATGTTGATCCGAAGAGCTGAAACCCCTCTATAGAGGCAAGCGTCCCGTCCTCAGGAGCTAAATCACCGATGGTTGGTCTAGACATGATGGTTGCTTTGGTTGTATCGCGATTGTTGGGCTTCGTTGTGTAGGAATTGGTTGTGCGGAACTTGATTACGGTTAGGAAGTTGTGGAAATGTATTCGAAATTTGCAAAATTCCTCTGGCGCTAAAAGCTCATTGCTCGGATACTATGGTAAGTGAATTTGATGTTTACGTTCCTTTCGAGGTATCAAGAGCGAATAACGTCTTGTCTCAGCATCTTTCACTTTGCCCCATTATCCACATCTGAGAATGAAAAGAGGTCAAAGGCCTTTGAATGGATATTAATACATGAATCTACCTCCTCGCTCGGCTTTTTCAAAACCATAGATATTGGGTGAATACGATAGTCCTTTGAAGTTTCAGGAGCGGAAAGAAGCCGGGCCGGAGCTCGGGCCGAAACCCAGAGCACTCGGTTAGTATCGGGATTCGGAGGAAAGCCACTGGCTCGAATAGCACTGCACCGCTTGGTGCAGTGCTTTGAACCCCTCGGTTTATTGAAAGAACAGTGTCTAAGGCTCGCGAGAACATTGAATGTTGACTTGGTAAAGTGAAAGATGTAAGAGCTGGTTAAGGAGTCGCTTGGCGTTCTTTTTATTTCTGAAGCTTCATATAATATTTCATATTTCATAGATTAGCACTTTTGGGGGCTTCATGGAGTTTGGATCTTTCTTAACTCCTCTTCAATCATGATGATAGTCTAATTTGAGGACTGCTTTTATGTCTTTACGTAAACTTAAGAGGCGGGAGAGGGAGGAGATAATGCTCTTAAATCCGAGTAAATCCATATATATATGAGGCCACCCCATGATTTCAAGCAGATCCCAAATACTAGCCAAATCCAATTGTAGACGCAGCAAAATGTCCAACCCAAGAGACTTCGCACTCCCCCTCCACCATACCCCCTCCGGTCCAACAGATCCCTCCCTCGTCACTCTCCCAGCTCCATTCACAGTTCTCATAGCCGGCGGTAGTCGGGGCATCGGGCTTGGAATTGCAAAATCCTACGCCATCGCCAAAGCATCATCTATCATAATCTCAAGCCGCTCCTCGACCGACCTCGAGTCTGCGGCCTCGGAAATCGCGTCTTTGTCTCCAGCTATTAAGGTGCACACTTTTGCCTGCGATATAACTCTCGAGACTTCCGTTAAGGACCTACTGGAGTTCACGAAAACAACATTTGGGGGCCGCCTAGATGTTTTGGTTATCAATGCAGGAACCTCCCCTTCTCTCCTTCCTAATCCTACTACCGGAGAAAAGGATTGGCCATTTGGAGTCACGGGGGGCACTACGGAAGATTTCATGAGGGTTATGAATGTTAATATGAATGGCCCCTATCTTCTGATGCGTCACTTCATCCCAATTTTGGAGGAGAGTAAAGAGGGGATGCAGACCATTATTCAAATTAGTAGTGCAGCCTCTAGTTATGTGGATGCGGACGTGATGCCTGTGAGTTATAGCTTGGGAAAATTTGCGGTTACGAGGTTGGTAGAGCATTGTTTGGAGGGGCATGGAAGGTATGTTACCATCTTCTCATTTTGGGCCTTAATTTCAAATTTGATTTCAGAGTCGTTGGATAGAGATTTATACCTAGAAAGGTGGAAAAGACTAATGTTTGGCGTTAGGAACGGTGTATGTGCATATGCGCTTCAACCGGGTGGCGTAAAGACAGATTTGGCATTGTTAGTGCCGTCAGGGAGAGGATGGGAAAAAGGTGTGTTCATTGTCCCGCTTCACTGCCGGCCATTTTATGGTGTCAAACTTAAATTCGGGGAATTAGCTAACAAGGGTAGCCTTAATCGACGATGTTATGCTTGCGGGAGGATTTTGTGTATGGCTAACAAAGGAAAAGAGGCAATGGTTAAGTGGACGGTATTTGGATTCCCGTTGGGATATTGAGGAGCTGGAGAGAAGGAAAGATGATATCAAGGAAAAGGACTTGCTGAAATTTAGGTTGGCACTTTAAGAATTGGGGAATGTAATTCTTCTACTATAGCGATAGGTTAAAATGATCCGCATTTCAATTACGGAAGCTAACCCTAAACTACTCCTTTGAGTTGCACCGCTTCTTTGCTTTTATATCAAAGAGGTAGGCTTGCTTAAGTAAGAATAAAAAAGAGGCGGAGATTGTGTTTCGACTTTTGTAAGAGAAACAAAATGCTACCTCTTTGATAGAAACACTTTTAGATTTATTAAAGAAACTTTTAGCATAAGCGATGTAACGTATTAAGCTCATAGGTATTTCAGTTGACATTAGCATAATAAAGCAATAGACCAAAAGATGATATCCTCCTTCTACAACCGTAATGAAATTCTGGTGACATTCTATTGCTAAGAGCAGGTAAATAATGTAAAAAAATGAAAACTCAGTCGCTTAAAAATATGGCCAAAAGGAAAGTAGAGAAGTTATTAAATAAATTTCTCTATTAGTTCCTTTCTTTAACCAGCGAAAGAAAGCGAGGGGTTAGTTCGTACGTCCGGGTGAGGTTGAAAGCGGCTTGAGCTGCTTAACAAACCTTTGCCTTGGACAAAGGCCAAAAGGAAGCAGCAGACTAGAACCGGTTGTTATCAGTTATGTCAGCCGTGACTATCATGTATAATGTACACCAGGTGCAGTAGTCTAGGCATATGGAGTATAGCACTGTCATTCACGTGTCATATCCGATAAAAAGGTGATTATACGCCAATCAAGTGAGCAGGTAGAACATTGCCACCCAAATAGGGTCAATTATCATTCAGAATGGTCATGGAGAGAGGATCGCTAGCGAAAGCGATTCTCTTTGTGTGCAGCTGCTAGAACTTATACTTTGCTTCTCTATCCTGTTCCTCATTCCAATGCGTCCTTTGCCTAATATACAAGGTAGAGGGCATTTACAGGCACCGAAGAAAAGCTTATGTATCTAATACCAAATTACTTATATCTTAGTATCTATATTATTGAGGTCGCCGCGTGCCTCCCTGACCAGCCAACGCATTCGTTTTTCCCGGATTCTTTCATGTAATCTCGTTTCACTCATAATGGATGCTTCGAAAACAGCATATTCAGCCGCAAACCTTTTTAATGGAAGAGTTTGAGAAGCAAAGTTTGTTTCTAAAAGTATGGATGCTGCCTTGAGTTTGACACGTCTGCAAAGGAGCATATCTTTAACGTCATCCAAATCCTCATGCTTTCTCTTTCCTATCTGTCCAGGGTTGCACGAGTCATCAAGAGGAATAAGGGTTTTCAACTTATGCAACTCACGTTGCATGTTAGGTGTTGTTCGTAAAATAGTCCGACTATATGTCATTTTACATTTACGACTACGCTTAGGTCAGTTAAGTCACGGCAGAAATAAACTGGAGAGCCAACCATTTACCGTCTCGACCTTCGTCAGAGTCATCATTGTTATCTTGATTGCATTTAGGGCAGACGCTTTTGAGCGCTTCCGCAAAATTGAAGACCATGCTCATGTCCACTCGCTGTCCTGGGTAAAAGCAAGTCTCCCATGGCGAAGAGAGATCAATATCCCTTTTAGTACTAGAATCCTGAATCTCAAATTCTCCTCTCTTAATTTTGCTTGCCCCAGAGCCGAAATTCTTGAAATTGGCTTGAAGCACGGAAACCAAGGCCTTCAATCGTTAACTCGGGGTTTAGTTGTGCAAGCGACAATTATCTTACCTCAGCAGACATGATGTAGTCAAGATGAAAAGGCTGATGTCTCCCGATAGCATCAACAAGGTAGACAGGCTGCTGACATTCAATTTGTCCAGGTATCCTTGTGATTATCTCTTGGATGTTTAAAACAACTTGGAAGATTTGTACATTTGTCTGACTATCCTCATTATTAGCATATAATATGGCAGAGACAATACGCCGTTAAACGTACATGATTTTTGCTGTCATTTCTAAAAGTTGCTTTCCTTGTTGTATGCCACTAGTGTTATGTAAGCTGATGTTTGGGCACGTACCAGTAATCACCTACCTCGACACACCCTCCAGCACAACCGTCATTCTCTGCATACATCCGAAGTAAGAATCCTGTACTTTTCGTATCAACGTTCGGTGATTGTCCTCATTCTTCTTTCCCTCGATTCTCGTGGCGCCCCTGATTCATCAGTATTCAATACCAAGAATATATGCAAGGGCTTGCAACTTACATGTGGATGGTGGCCAACAGGATGTCAATACTCTCTGTATGGGCCATTAAATCCGCCTTGAACTTTACCAGATCCTCCTTCTTACACCAAACCCATTTGATTTTCTTCCAGCTATCCTTGACCCTACTTCCACTTCCTCCCTCTCTCAAGCTTGGCTGGTATTCCTTGATCCTCTCCCAGAAAGTATCAATCGTCTTCTGGAATTGTGCTGCCGCTTGTCGTAGCGCAACCACTTCTGCATGCTGTGCATCGTCGACTTCGAGCTGCTTCACACGGATAAGAGCAGATTCGAGAGCGTAGAGCTGCTTTATGAGAGATTGGTACTCGGCTGAGGAACCACTGCTTTCTCGCAAGGCGTGCACGACGGTGGTTACAAGCTCTAGGGTAGAGATGAAGTCGCCTGCTGAGAAACCGAAAGACATTGCAGGAGGTAGTAGGCGGTCATAACATTGACTTGACCATTGATTGTGACAATAGCAAAGCGATGAGTTGTTGTTTATGGGTTGTGGTTGGGCGAGGCTGTGTTGCTGCAGTGCTACCTCAGAATCTAGGCATGACGCCCGATTACCTACACCTGAACACTACATCTCGTTTCTCAAGGATAATCAATATTGAAGAGATCGACACAGGAAAATAGTGACGATTAGAAAGAACTTGAAAAAGTAATTAAGTGGTGCTTTGGAGATATATCCGACTTCATCGTTTCGCTTATTATCAACTCGCAGAAAAATGAACCTAGGAGAATATATTTTGATTCAAATTCCTCCTTGTCGCAGAGGTTTCACAGACGACATACAAAATCACCCCTTCAATTGCAACGACTGGAAATGGAACAGACTAATCTTTATACTGATATCTGATACCTCCTAAAATGTAAAAAAAAATGACAACCGTTTGGAACCCTGGCTAAGGGTTATGTTACCCGAATGGTCCCGGAGAACGATACCGGTAGCCGAGATCGGGTTGCATGGAACGGCTCACAAGCTCACCCGAGTCCCGTTTGCCCCTCGATTCGATTTGCTGTACCACCACCTCTTTGCACTCTCTCCTGCACGACCACTCCCGGCATAATTTAATTTGGTTTGTATTTCAAATAGAGCCATTTTTGGTATTATTATGTTCGGCAAGGTATATTCTATAGACGAAACGTAGATTGCATGGAAGCTTCGGATAGGTAGGTACATTACAATATCATCCCATCTCGTGAATATCTTCATTCAATATCAGTTCAAATATGCAACCGAAAACCGCCATCAAGGAGAGCCCTTCTGCCACCTCCACCACACATCTAGGCCCCATAAATCCATCCATCTGACTACCCATTCTTTCATCCTCCCATCTGGAAAACCAGTCATCCCAACCCTACCGTATAAATAAAGCGACGCTACAACCATTACAAACAAGCAGAAAAAATCCGAGACGTAAACCACCACCCACATCATTCCATTTCTTAAATCCTCGCCAGATTTCCCTTCGTAGCCATAGCAGTCCTCCTCCTAAACTGATCCCGGAACTGCATCCTCCCTACCGTCCCATATGTAACCGTAGCCATGAGGGCCACCGTCCATATCCCGGTGATAATCGCTCCGATGGGGAAAATTATGATATTCAAACCCGGTACTACGAATGGGGACTCCGAGGCGACGACGAGGGTCTGGATTGGGGGCACGACTTTGGATTTCGTGGGGATGAGCGTTTGTGCGAAGACTCCTGAGACGAAGGTTGCTTCGTCGGATGAGAGGGTGGTGTTGACCTTGTTGCCGATAGGGTCGACGCCGGAGAGTGTCACAGCTGGGACGAGAACTTTCTGGAGAGCGGCGCTGGGTGGGTTGTTAAATGCGGGATTTTTTCAGGTAGATTAGGAAGGAAGACTTACGTTCCCATGTTTGCACTAATGAGGTTCTGGTTGACTTGTCCAACGAAAGCGTACGCTTGCACTAGTGTAGGAGTTGCGACTCTTTTCACTACCTTCTCTTCACGCTTGACCCAGGAAATGAGAGATGTAACAGTGTCGGATCGGGCTTTGAGCGAAGAGGCATTTACGGCGGAGACTGTAGCCCCGGTGTATGCAAGACCGACTTGGACATTTGAGCTGGCGACATTTGCGAACGATCCTGTTGGTGCAGCAATCATGTATAACCTCAAATCCGCCTCGAAGACGCCGGTACTATTGTCCAGATATGGAAGATTATAGCAGACAGCCATTCCCGAAGGATTGCTTGCCACGCCGTTCAAAGCCTCGAGAGATGTTAGGCAAGCTGCTGTGGTCTGGGCATCCCACGCCGTTACATTGACTCCGGTCGTGGGACTGAGTGTACCGTTGCTCTGCCGTCTCTCGATCTCGACGGGTTCTACCAACGAATCCACGTATCTCTTCATGTTCATCTCCTCGGAACCATCGCGTCGAAGCAGTTGGGTGGCATCAATTAGCGAAGTCGCGGCTACACCGCTGATGAAAATAGCTGTGAACAACATGATGGTTGCTTATTAGGTAAAGGTACTCTCCGGCCGGCGGTGATATTTCAAAGAGTGTATTCTTTCTTGCCTTATCGAACCGAGAGAATGGAGGTCGAAGGGAAGAATGAGAGTTGACTAGTAGCGGGGCCTGCCCAAGAATTGAAAGGGGGAGGAAGCCACTAGATTATGTTTGTTTCCAAATAGAAGTTCATAGTAAAAGTGTAGATACGATAGAAGAAAGGAAGACAGAAGGTAAGAATAGAATAGGGCGAACAGGGCTAGAAGATACGTGGGGGAACATCATGCGTATACACCGGTATTCGACGAAAAGGAGATCAGGCCGAACTCAAACAGGTGATGGTGCTATGGCTGAACTCCTGATACGGTAAGAAATATCTACTTAAGAGCAATGATACCGGAGTAAGGGTAGATGGCCTGTCCTTGATACCTTCCCAGACAAAGTTTGTCGGATGCAACCGCTCAGAGGGAGGGGCAGGCGGGGCAGCCTAACCCATCAAGACTCTAGTCCGATACTGCCAGCAAAGGTTCATGGTGGACTCGAGAAAGAGAGCATGAATGAAACTCCTCATAACGGGGCCATGGGCCATGGGACATGAGATGGAGTGACGCTAGTGAGCCAAGCTTTCGATAAGACCAGACGCTCAGGCCACAACGGTAACTGTAAACGGGGTTTGTTCTAATGATGGAAGAAGAGCGACTCGGGCAGGGGAGCATTGAATAAGGTTGCGCGGCCTTGGCAGAGAGTATGGGAAAGGGACTATCGGTACTCCGTAATACTTTCGTCGTTAGGGTAATAGCAATGCCAAGACGAGAAGGTTATTTAACCCCCGTAAGGTCATGATTCCAAGCTAACCATAGAGCTATTGGCTAGTATCTTCTGCTCTTATGCTTTGTAGAACTCTCCAAAGGCTTAGCTGCTTAATTACCCCTAAGACGAAGTAGTACAAGAAGAAGTATGAAGGCATAAGAATTGGAGGAAAGGAGAGGCGGGGAGGTCCTGGCTATGCACAACCAAAACCGACGTTGCAACAGAGTGACGCTCTGGGCGTATCAGGTTGTGGACGGGACAGGGGCGGTTGGGGCTCTGTGTCGGAGAAAAAACCGGCTTATTCAAACCGTAACCGTGCACTAGCATCAGGGGTATATACTGTGTAGACGGCAGAAATCTAGGCAATTTCTCTCGAAAGATTATATGCTAATAGATAAACTCAAAGAACAGTACAGAGAAATTCAAATATGGGAATGAAGATGTGCTCATGCTAGATAGTTGTTTCGACAGCGAATTAAGTATGTAGTAGTAGTTCAAACCAAGCTCTTATTTCTCCGATGAATAGCCTGACCCGAAGCGCGGAGATTAAGTAAGCATAATGTCGGAAGAGAGCCAGTCAGTAAGCGAAACGCGGTCCTCCTTCAACTCTGCGACAACCTCTTAGATGTGACAAGAGCGATCCTCGACTCCTCGACCCATCCACTCAGACCACAGACCATGACGACCCTCAACCGCCAGCGACATTTTGTGATCGAATGGGAAAGGAACTCCATCTCTCGATGACATGATTAAAAGCGATTTAATCGTGCACTGGATGTAGCCAGGCGCCGGCGCACAGTTGCGGGTATAAGATTGTGCCCAATAGCCAACAAGTCATTGATGAAACCCTCACCCCACTCCACTCAAGGCTATTCTCTACAGCATAATCTCAGCCTCATGGAGCTCTGGACTACCGGGGCTTTCACCACGATCTCTCACCTCCGATCTTGACGAGACCGCAGTTCTGGGCTCATCTCAGCACCTTCTTACCACGATCTAACCATCTACCAAAGTAACCCCGCTATTGATCTTTTATATCGCCACGATTGCTGTTATAGGCACTTGAAACACCTCGTTGCTGCTTGTTTTTTTCTTCCCTGTATGCGTCTAAGTCTTTCTTTGGTCCCGATTGGAGCTATCTCACCTGATCTCGTGAGTTTAAGCTTTGCACTATATATCAAGCTTTCTGGGGTCAAGTGCTTAGAGTTGGCTGTCATGGCTATCCATCAACCTCCAATTTGTAGTATCGGGAAATCTGATCATTGCTTATCTTCTGTTCATCAGAGCGAGCGGTTTCCCTCTAAATTGTGAGGCTGGAGTTCTTTACTGGAACATGTCGAGATTTTAATAAACTGGTGTCGGAAACGAGCCTGGTACATTCATTCATTATGATCTGCATGCCGGACTGTGTACTTCGCTGAGGTATATACTCCAAGCTTCGCCGTCTTTTGCCTATTCAAGTTAAATTTCGGCACATTCCCCGGTTTCTCCCACCATTCTACAAAGCTCCCCCTCCTATTGTTTGACAATAGCTACTGTTTTTACCTTCCACAGCAGCGCCTTTGCTCAGTTTTTCTATTTCTTCGTACAGTTTCCAAAGCCGCCAAACCTTTTGGAGAGATCCATAAAAGTAAGGATTACTCCTTATCGAACAAGCTTTACAGTTTACCTTCTTAAGTCAAAGAGTCTTCTGTTCTTGGCCTGCCCATTACCCTGACGACAAAGTATCAATATCAACATAATTCCCAGGGTACCCAAATCTAGACAAGTTATGGCAATTGTGTCGGCGATTGACCGCATTCGTACTGTTCCCCGATCTCTGGTATGTAGCTCCATATACCCCACTCCATTGGCCCGCTCCAAACACTTGAGGGAAATTGGAGTTTCAAAACGTCCCAAGTTCCGTCCGTTCCCTACCTGGGTCCTTATCCGCTGTCAACCCGATCCGACCGCATCGAACAAGCATTCGCAATTTATTTTACAAAGCTTATTTTTATTGGAATATTGGCTAATCTTGGGTTGTCTGATCACGCTTTGTTCCAAACATGACATGCTATACGTCTTCGGGCCAGGTATTCACGACCAGAAGACTCACCGTGAAAGTGCGATGGAGATAGTGGCGTGTTTGTATTCATGCTTTGTTTGAAGTACTGCTGCTTAGGTATGTTGACAAAGGAGAATAGTGCGCGATGGCTTAAGGAAACACTCTCCAACTCTGATATGTTTGGGTCGAGGCCTGAAGACTCGGGGGTTCTCAACCTCCCCTGATGCTCAATGCTCTTGCCTCTACGAATGCAACCTTGCCTATCCATTGCGAAAACCTCGTTTTCCCCCGGTTCTATACCAATCTACGCGCCCTTCAATCTTCTCCATGCGCCCTCTCTTACTCATCTCTAGATTATGGCAAGGCGTTTTCTATCGCCTTGTCTCTACCTTACCTTTCCTCGCGTTCAAGCTTAAGTTTATCCAAACCATCTCTTCCATGTGCTCACTATCCAAGGCGTTGTCGTTTTAACCAGCAATGAACATTTTACCAAAATCCATGTAGCCACGAGTCCACCCCAAACTCCAACAATAATTCCAAGGCCTCCAGCGAGGCGAGCATCAACAATGCGTGATGTCAAGAATCCTCTGATTTCCGGAACCAAAAGTAGCCAACTATAAATCGGAATGGAGGTATTTGGCATGACATTTTGTTCGGGTTGACGGTTTGCCAAAGCTTCGGCGAGCTTCCAAGCTACTTGATTATTGATTCTTTCCCATGTTGCTTCTTCTGCCATTCTCCTCGACTCCGCGGCCATCTGCTCTCTCAACTGCGAGTCTTCCCCTAGTTCCAACACTTTCTCTACAAAGCCATCGAGATCTGCTGGAGGTACCAAATAACCAGATTTCCCATCGGCGACAATTTCACTAGGTCCTCCCTCATCTCTGGCTATCACAGGAACCCTACTTGCCATCGATTCCAAAACGACTAACCCGAAAGTCTCAGTGATAGAGCAGTGTAAGAAGATATCACCACAAGCATACGCCCGAGCTAATTCCTCGCCCTTCAGCATACCGGTGAACGACACCTTTCCTCGGTCCTTCAGATATCCGAACATATTTTGAACGTCCTGCTCGACCTGCGGATTTTGATTTCCTCCCACGATCAAGAGTTTGAAGGGATACCCTCTTTCATCTAAATTCTTCGCAACCTCAGCGAGGAACTCAAACCCCTTTTCTGGTGCCAACCTCGAAATACAAACTAAAATCAACTCCCCATTTGGAGCCAATCTCTTCCGCGTATCCTCGGATCGTTTCGAGGGATTGAACATCTCTCCATCCACACCTCTTCTTAAATTCATCATTTTCTCGGGTTGGACCTTGGCCTTTTCGAGATATTTTCTCACAAATAATGAAGGGTAAAATACCGTCCTGACGCTTGAATGGCGGAATAAGTATCCTTGCACCGAACGGAACACCCATACCGCCCAAGCATCTAACGGAGTTGGAAACAAGATCTCGCAATACCCCGATAAATCAGTTTGAAAATTGAGCAGTACAGGAACAGGGTTCTGTTGTTGCCTTAACTGAAGCAAGATCTGGAAACCTAAAGAGGCGGGACTGGCGAGGTAGATGAGGTCCGGTAGTGCACCGAAGGTACGTTTGTACAGCGCTGAGATGCGAACCGGATATACCACCGAGAGCTCTGGGTTATATGGGAGAGGATATCCCGTCAGCCTGACCTCGATCTCGTTGCCATTTGTGGTCGTTGCAGTGGACGCATCAGCACCGCTACTGATTTCCGGGGCAACAACAGCAATGATAACGCCTTGAGAGCGGAGGTATTGCACGAGATTCAAGGTCGTTCGAGAGACACCATTCACAGGGCCAAAAGACTCGGTGGCCAGGAGTATTTTCTTCCCTCTTAATACCTCTGGAAAGTCGAGGTCGTTTTGCGGCTTCAGCCTCGTTGGTTCTTCCATCTTGTGTAACGAGAGGGGAGGGAACGCGGGGGGTAAATATGAGGTACGATGCAGTGCAATGCGATGCAATCGATAGGCACAATCCAGCAAGGCCAGATAGCAGCAGCGATAAGCAGACCATTTATCACCCTCCTCCTACTGCCCCCCTCTTCACCTGACCGAGTCACATCACAATTTGTTTGTCATCCATCTCGACCCCTCCAATGTTGCAGAACCTTGTCTATACCATGCGATCTCGCTGTCACGGCCTCGTTCTCGGTTATAGGGTGTGATTGGTCCGAGGGGGAACCGGTGGCCAATGGAAGGGGGAACAATTATCCCTCGCTAGCCCACGTGGGGTAGATGGATGGACGTCCTATCGTCAGCCTCGCAACCCCTCTGTCTCTTATGGGAGATATCAGTATATTTTGGAAGGTCGAGATACGACGGGAGAGGGCTGGATATGTGAACGTGTAGTGTTCTACTGGTCGAGGGGTGGGAACGGTAATATGTTTGAAGGGGTGATGATGTTGGCGGGTGATGCTACAGGCGAGGAAGTGATACTGGTCATGGAGAAATCATGTTAGGTGGGGAGTCGCTGCTATCCGTATAGGGAGATTTGGGAAGGACTATTCCAGTTATCTTGGTGTCATTCTCGTTCTTTCCCTTTTTTCAATAGTACTTTGTGTCACCACGCAGCTTCCACTCCATGTGTCTGGATTATATCAAGGCGAATCTTCAACCTGATGGTTACTGCGAGAGCTAGAAGCTAAACTAAACTTAAGGTTGGTCGTGTGTTATGATGTGCGTTTGGGGTGTTGGCTCTTGCTAATCGATCTAGATAAATAAATTCTGGCCCAACATAAATTTGACTGGTGAAGTCAAGATGTCGACATCAAGCACGATGCACAGATACACTTCTTTCCCTCCGTCTAGCGTAGACGCAGAGGAGGTCTTCCACGATACTTCAACGGCCCCTACGACTCCTGATGGAAGTTTGACATTTAGCCCCGTCTTGCAAGCGTTAAAACTCCACGATGCATTGGAGGTTGCTACGCTAGCTAGCCCGAGCAAATTGAAAAAGGAGAGTACCAATTTGACAGTAAGGGCGGGAGCGGGTGCTGGGAAGGTGGAGAAGATCTGTTGTATTGGAGCCGGTTATGTTGGTGTGTTACACCTTACTTTTCGACCTCTAGTTCCTATATCAAAGTCTCGGTTTTCTTTCCTATTACTGGGAGACGGGAAACCGAAGGGAGGGAGAACTGAGAGCTAACAAACTGGCAAACAATAGGAGGTCCAACAGCTGCAGTCATAGCCTTCCAAAATCCACACATCAAAGTAACCGTGGTAGACCGCGATCCCTCTCGTATCGCCCAATGGAAAGCTCGCCACCTCCCCATCTACGAACCCGGTCTCCACGAGATCCTCCGCATCGCCAGAGATGGTTCAAAGCCCTTCTCATTCCACAACGAAGTCGCTCCCGAAGCAGCCTCCTCGTCCGCAAGTTCCACCACAACCTCGGAGTGCGAATCCCAATATGCAGCGCAGTCCCATCTCGACACCATCTCTGTTCCAGGACGCGCCCCGAACCTGTTCTTTAGCACGGAGGTGGGAATGGAGATCCGCGAGGCGGACATCATCCTCATTGCCGTGAATACACCAACGAAGAAGCGGGGTCTTGGCGCGGGGCGGGCGACAGACATGACGGCGCTCGAGGGCGTGACGATTGAGATCGCTAAGTATGCCCGGGAGGGAGCTATCCTGGTGGAGAAGAGCACGGTACCGTGCCGGACGGCGGATTTCATCCGGCGAACGGTGAGGGCTCATCAGCCGGACCTGCACTTCGAGGTCTTGAGCAACCCGGAATTCCTGAGCGCAGCGACGGCAGTGGAGAATCTGATGCGGCCGGATCGGGTGTTGATCGGGTGTGAGCGGACGGAGGCGGGGCGGAGAGCGGCGGAGGCGCTTGGATCGGTATATGAGGCTTGGGTATCGAAGGAGCGGATCATAATGACGAATACGTATTCCAGCGAGCTCTCGAAGCTGGTGTCGAATGCGATGCTCGCACAGCGAATCTCGTCGATTAACTCTATCTCGGCTATCTGCGAGAAGACGGGTGCCGACATTTCAGAGGTTTCCCGAGCTGTGGGCCTGGATCCGCGTATCGGGGGCACGTACCTTAAATCTGGGGTCGGGTTCGGTGGGTCTTGTTTCCGGAAGGATATCTTGAGTCTCTGTTACTTAGCGGAGGGGCTGGGGCTGCATGAAGTGGCGGCGTACTGGGGGCAGGTGCTTGAGATCAATCGGTGGCAGAAGGTGAGGTGGATGGAGGGTATTGTGCGAGAGATGAATAATACGCTGGTGGGGAAGAAGATCGCGGTGCTAGGGTTTGCTTTCAAGGGTGATACGGATGATGTGCGAGAGAGTATCTCGCTCGAAGTCATTCGGGGGCTACTCGAGGATGGGCCGGGGGAGATTGCGGTTTGGGATGCAAAGTGCAAGGTGGAGCGTGTGAAGGAGGAGATTAGGCGGGGTTGCGGGGAGAAGGTTTTGAAGGAGGAGGGAGGGTGCGTAGTTATTTATGCAGGAGAGGTTTATGAGGCTTGTGCAGGAGCGGATGCGGTGGTTGTTATGACAGATTGTGATGAACTTAAGATGACGGCGACAAAGCCAGGCGGAAAACGAATGGAAGACCCGAGACCGTTTGGGCATCTTGAAGTCTCGGAGTCGGAGGTCCTGGCACTGGAGAACTATCTGGCGGATGCGGTTGGGACTGAGAATCCGTTGCAAAGAGTTATGGATGAGAAGGAATGTGATGATGGGTGTGAAAGGTGTGTTGTGGAAGCCGAAGCCTTGGAGAGGAACTGTAGGGGAGAGAAGAAGGGGGAGAAGGCCGATTGGGCGAGGATTGCATATCATTTGAAGAAGCCGAGGTGGGTGTTTGATGGGAAGGGTGTGGTTGATAGAAGCATCTTGGAGGGGCTGGGATGCAAGGTCAGGAAGATTGGGAGGGTATGAGTTTTCAGTTCTATAGAGGGCTTTCCTTCATTGCGTTTTCATATGTTTTCCATGCATAGTTGCATTTGTGGCGGTTTAGTTTCCCTAGTATTTCTTAGACGAGAGATAGAATGACTGAAAGGTTTTACAGCGCGGAGGCATGCATAATATATACCCAGATTGATCCGTTAGGTCTCTTTAAACGCTGGCGAGGTTGTGCACCAAGCTCGGCTTTGTGGTTGTTGTTGTTGTTGAAGTTAGGGGTTTATATTTAGAAGCGATCTGGATATACCAATTAGGATTAGCGCGGGGGCCCCCTTTGGTTGGGGCGAACACCCCACCATACCATGTTCACTTAATATATATTAGCCCCCACTCAGGCCATACATGCACTGATAGTTCTCAACAATCTCAGCCTCTTCTTTTCCTTTCCCTCCCCTCATGAACACCATTTCCTAGAAATATCCATCATTTTCCCCCTCCCTAAAGTATCAAAATCAAGTATAACTTCCCTAGTCATCGATTATTCATCCCTCCCCACACTTCCAGGTCGCGCGACCCACTAGACAGGACAGGCACCAACCAGCCTTTTACTCAGCTTATCTTATCTTAACCTAGCTTAGCTTAGCTTAGCTTAGATCATAAGCAAGCAACCATGTGGGAGGAGTTCACGATGGCCTTTTCGTCCCTGAGCAAGGTTCTGCTGGCGCTCATCTTGTTCCTGCCGGGCCTGGCGCTGTTTTCGAGCTTTGTGAATGTGGTGGGGTTTTTCTGGCGGTTTAAGTCGGGAAATAAACCGTATAATCATCCGTTGCTTGCTGTTGGTTGATTGATTGAGGGAGTGAGGATTATCGCGGGAAGGGGTTTGAAATTGTTATTGCTTGGAGTGGTTTAGTTACCTGGTTAGAAGGATTGTGGAAAGAGAAAAGGGTGTTTAGGATGAAGAGATTTTTGAGGGGGGTGATGGGGAAGGTGGGGGAGAAGACGGGAATGGGTCGTGAAGAGGGAGGCCGCTGTGAGTTACATGTCGTTTATGAGGATCCGAGGCCGGTTTTGGAGTAAGTCCAATTTGATAAAATAAAATCTTCGTGTTTGAGGCTGACGGGAAAGGATTGTTGCTCTCCACGGCCATAACGGTCACTGGGAACAAACCTTCACGTACGACCCTTCAAAACAAGGCTTGACGACAAGCATTTCTGACTCGCCGCCTAAGAAGTGTTTTTGGCTGAAGGAGCTGCTACCGGAATTTTGCCATGGGTTCGAGGTTCCGGTTAGGGTGTTGAGTTTTGGGTATAGTAAGATGGATGAGGACGTTCTGGGTGTGGAAGGTGTGGCGAGGAGGTTGCTGGAGGAGGTGAAGAGGTTTAGGGTTGGCGAGGTGGGCGAGGGGGATAGGAAATATAAGAGGATTATTTGGGTGGCGCATAGTTTTGGGGGAGGGGTTGTTAAGGGGGTATTAGGGGGTGGGATGGGGGAGGGATTTAGGGGTGTGACTATGGGATGTTTGTTTTTTGGAGTTGATAGAGGCGAAGGGTGGCAGAATCTAGCAAAGGAGACGGAGGAGGGGGCAAGTGAATATATTTTGAAGTTGAGGAGGGAGGTGGAGTGGTTGCGAGATGGAGACGAGGGGTTTAGGGCTTGGAGATCGAGCGGGGGGTATTGCTGGACGAGGTATTTTGTAGAAGGAAATAGTGCAGCGGGGAAAGAAGGCAAGACAGAAATTTGGGAGGATGGGAAGGATGTGATGGTTAAGATGAATAAGACCCATGGAGGATTAGTCAGGTTTGAGGGAAAAGATGATAAAGATTGGAAAATGGTAGAGAGTTTGATACCTTTAGATACACTAGCTGACCTATATTATTTGTGGAAATAAGCCGCAATCAATTAAAAATGGTTCTAAAAGTCCTGAGCCTAAATCTTCAAATAAGAACTAGAGAAAAGGTTCTTCACATTCAGATATCTCACTTCCTACACTACGTGCCTCTCCTTATCTCACAGAAGCAACACATTTGTAAAGTATGACGTGAGTTTCTTTGGACTCGAATTCTATTCACTTTAATAGAGTTATTATTTATATATTTACACATCTTACTTCACACATTCCACCCAATACTTGTCATTGCTATACATCATAATAAAGGTATGCTCCACCTTAACTAACGGACTCCAACTTGTCTTGAGAACGAAGGAGGTTTCAAATTATACCTAGCTCCAAATCTCTCCTTAATTTTATATTTGAATTCTGTGCCGGATTGCGAACTAGTGCTGTTATACGCTAGTTATATAGGTTGGGTTTTGCACGCTAGGGAAGCTACTTGATATTTTGATAACACAAGGCATAGATAACAGCACTTTGACAGATGACAGAAGTGTAATAAAAGTGCAACTTTTAAATTCTATGGCAAAACACATTGGCGAGAATGAATTAAGCTCAGCTGTAGTGATTACGTCTATATTTGTTCCAGTAAGAGGTGTTTGCTTCTTTCGGAGAAAACGACTTAGATCATGAGATCATTTATGAAACTTCTCTCATTTTCTCCGGCATGTTTGAAATGAAACTGGGAATATATTTTAACTAACTAACTAACTAACGAGTTTATATATTAGATAAAAAGAGTGGTATAGCATTTGTGGATATTAAATGAGGTGAAAAGGGTGAGGTGAGAGGTAGTGAATAGAGCCGAGTGAATAGAGTGAATTAATAAAGCGAAGGGGGACCTGAATATAAAAAGCAATGAAATCCCCGTAGGATTGCTTTCTTCACAGTCCAACTACTATACTAGTTGACCTTGAGACCGGAATTTGGGTTTTGAGCAAACTAAGAGGATTCCCGCACGTGTACTTAGCAACACTGCCATGGTACGTTTCTTTTCTGAATAAAATTTTAGATGTAATACAATAAATCGACGAAGTGACGCTTCTTCAATTTCGATAGTAGAAAGGAAAGAAGTGACAAAAGAGAAATAAAAATCGTGCTGAAGAAAGAACAGTAGATTCTCTCTGTTTGCCTGGTGTTCAGACACCAGTCGCATCTTCTACCTTTCCCTTGACCGAGTTCACGAAGAATATAAGCCAGCCCAACGAGATCGTTGAGAGGTTACTACTTTTAGGAAAAATACGAGGAATCAATCGACGCTCTCTCATGTGAATCATCCTTTTGTCTTAAGAAGTGTTGATGTGTCGAGACGCTTTGGTACTTATGAGGTTTTAACGAGCTAATAACTCGGCCAGGCACTCTTTCACTTCTTTGACAGCTAGGTGCACCTCGATGGTTATAATCCTGTCTAAGGCTTACAAAAACCACCGCTTAAAATTGGGAAGCAGGAACCCACCAATATTAGCCTTGGACACGGGAAACCTGACTGTATATATTATCATGATTCATTGTGCCTACAGCACTCCTAAATTACTAAATAGTGGGGTTACCTCGACCCTTGGGTCGGATTATTTTCCTTCTGGCTGTCCTGGGCCTTCCTTCAGGCTACCAGCCTGGAATTTTTGAATGGTGATAAAGACGTCATGCTAAATGTGAACTATCTCAATCTTCTGGTAGAACATCTCCAGCCTTCAATCCCATCTCCTCCCCCACCCTTCTTACAACGCTTTTCAAAGCAGAACAAGCTGGGCTATCAGGCCAGGCATCGAAGAAGCTTTCGCCGTAGTCGCAAGCCATGCCTATTCTGGGGTCTAGAGGTACAGCGCCGAGAAAAGGAATCTCCATCTCTTTGGCCAGAGCCCTGGCTCCGCCAGTTGTTGCTTGAAAAATCTGACTCTGGTGTGTACATTTCGGACACACAAATCCAGACATATTCTCCACAATGCCGAGTACCTTGATGCCAGCCTTGCGGCAGAAATCAATCTCCTTCCGCACATCTAGAAGTGCCACCTCTTGTGGTGTTGTAACTACAACTGCCCCGTCCACTCCACTTTCCTTCAAGAAAGAATTCACACTCAAATGTTCATCACTGGTTCCTGGAGGGGTGTCCACCAGCAAAAAGTCCAAATCGCCCCACTCAACATCCTTTAAGAACTGCTTGATCAACCCGTTCTTCTTCGGGCCCCTCCAAATGACGGCATCGTCTCTATTCGGTAGCATAAACTGCACACTCATAACCCCCAAGTTCTCCATCACCCAAACCGGGCTCCACCCCGCACCACTAACATGTATCGTCTCAGCCTCGACTCCCATCATCTTCGGTATACTCGGCCCGCAAATATCCGTATCCATAATCCCAACTGTATTCTCCTCGTTCACTGCGAATGCATGCCCGAGCAGGGAGGTAAAGGTAGATTTCCCAACGCCACCTTTACCTGACAAGATCAACACCTTATGTTTTATTCCTGAGAGACGCGCAGTGATGGCGGGGATATCGGGATCCGGCCCTTTCGGCGCGGAGGCACATATGGCCTGGTTTGGGCAGCCGGCGCAGGAGTCTGCTTTGCCTGCAGCTTCAGATTCTGGGCCAGGGCAATGCTCTGGTTCGGGGGCGACGAGTTTTGGGGCGGTTTTGAGGGGGTTGGAGAGGACGTCTTGGACGTTATCGGGAACCTCGAGAGAGGGCGCCATGGCTGGATGAGAGAATCGAGAATTGGGATTTGAGAAAAGAAGATACTTAGCAAGAGATGGAGGAAATTCAAATTTATTACCAAGCAGTAGTCAAGTAGCGCCGAATCTAGGAACGCTAATTTGGGAAGGCGGTCAGGCGGTGAAGTATACATTCGGCAGAATACTGGACCCCGCTTATTTTTCCTGTAGCTGGTTCGTAATAACCCAAAGAAGAGGCAAAATCAATACAAATATTGGAAGTTCTCTTATTTGGTAATCTTTCTCTTAAACTTTGAGCCTTCATCGATGTAATAAGGACTCTGACTCTGGGGATGTCAATTGTCGACAAGCTGTTAGACTCCGCTCTATGGTATGCATACCATTTAGCGCTAATCCCCCCTCCCAATAACAACATTCTAGCCCAAGACATCAAAGAGCCGACCGCCGGTAATAGTAATGACCTGATTTCCTCACTCGCGATGGCTTTGAATATGCTGGTCGTCGGCAGTAATATCTAGGCAAGTCGGATAGGTGTGACTACCCCCCTACTCAAGATATTGATTGGCGCTACTTATTCAATCATAAATAAGAGCACTAAGCAATACTAGTGTTGTGCTATTCTTGCCTTTGATCATAAAACTCCTTGAAACCTAATGCAGCTCAACTGGCTTTTTGGTTCTCGAATCCAAGAATTGCAAGTGCGGCATAAATGTGTAGAACATCCTTCAGGGATGAAACCTGCTTCCCCGAGATCTCGTATCACAGTATAGCTAGACCACCCCAACACGTCATTAATTGCGATGTAGAACTTTGCAGAACCTACCACCAATGCTGACAACCAGATCCTCCTCCGGGAAATCTAAACTGGTGACGATGAAGCGTGGCCACCACCAAGGCGTAGATATTGTTAACTGTTATTCGAGAGATTTAACCGCGGTACGAGAGAGCACTGTCTAAGACTTGGTATTGACAGACCTTCGTCTCTAATTTGCTAACCGGGTCGCCGGGCGTTGCTCGCATATTCATGCGGATGGATTGTCCGTATGGGAGAAGGAGGTAGATCGACCAGTGGTTTTCGCTTACACCGTCCCCAAGATCTGGCGAAGAATGCGACATTACTCGAACGCAATATGTAATAGCATTGCCAAAAGAATAGCTGGCCATTTGCCTTGCTCATGGATCTGCCGCGCATCTACGTGACAATTACTGGGCTCTCTAGCCTGGAGCATGAATCATCCCCTCCCCAAGTAATATTAACTGTTTACATATCGCCCTGAATTAACATTCATGAAATAACTGAAAGCTCAAAAATTTATTCTATTCTTTTATCCTATAATAGCGTCAACCTTTATTCAATCCTAGTAGTTTTAAGTGCTCAAATCAAACGTCTAAAGCTAGATTTTTGACATTACAAGTACAGGTTTACCCAAACATCTTGCGATTTTTGAGAGTTGTAATTAGTATGCAAGTGAATAGGCATTGGTAGAACTTGCTGCGAACCCTCAAGGGCTTGCGAGGAATCACTTATAAGAAGCCGTAAGAATCGGTTACAACGATCCGGGTAACAACCCCAACAGGCTCCACATTAATATCCGACCTATACCCGATACCCCACATCCGACCCGACAGAAATCAGCACTTCAGCCGGATATTGACTCTCATTCTAATAACCATTTTCTCTTCGCCTCATTTATACACAGATATCTCTATGGTATGTCCCATCTCATCTCTATTGTGCGATACACGAACCAGCTTTAGACAAATAAAATCCTCACTCCGCTCCCTCCACCTTCACATTCTCCCGCCACTTCCCCAAAAGATTCTCAATAAATACCCCCGCGTCTATAACCCCCATAATATCCTCCGGTGCAAAGACGCCCACGTCAACCTCGCCCTTCTCTTGCGTATATCTCAGCTCTAAATCTAGACTCGGCTATATTGAGCGCAACGAATTAGTTTCTCTTCCTTCTCTCTAAACCCAGACCTTCACACTCTCAAGTCTACAAAGGAGCAAAGTGAAAAGAAACCCAAAACTTACCAAATAAGCCTCCCACTTCCCACCCCTCGGAACCTCTACCATCCCCTCCACAAAACAATCTTCCACAATCTCCGCCCTTGCCTCCAGATCCAGCATGGACGCCCATTCTCCTTCCTGCAGCTTCTCTTTTCCCCTATTCACCACCCCTGCCCCAAACTCCCCGGAAGACTTCAGTATGTTCACAAATAATTCCACCCTCACACCTGTCCACTCATAGATCTGCTCTAAGCTTGCGCCCACCATCTCCGCCTCGCTGATCCTTAGCAAATCCCTCTGAACCTCCTTCGCCAGCTCAGTAACACTGCGTGATAACGGGTCGCAAACTAAGAGCGGAAGAAGATTCAGCGTCGGTGCCGTGAGCGTTGATAAGTCCTCTCCAAACGGAGCGCGGTTGGCCAGGTACACGCCTAAAACAATATTCGATACTGAAAGCGAGGGCGTATTAATCTCAACCAGCTTCTTCTCGGCACAAATTTTTGCGATCGACGCTAGGAACATGGCATCAACAGTCACCCCAGCCTCCCTCGCCAGCACTCCAACCCGATTCCCAATCACATTCTGGGGCTGGAATGCCTCAGTCCGACGATTACACCTCGCCTTCTCCGGGCTGCTCGAGCCCATTACCTTCCTCTCCCGATCCTCAACATCCCCGAGATATGCTAGCCACTTCGCCTTCGTCTCCTCCTCCGCTGCGGCTGCTATCGTCCGCGCCACAAACTCTTTGAAGCCCCCCCTTAGCGTCTTCGCTAACGTGCGGCCTTGGTAGAGCATCTGTAATTCCTCAAGCAAGATTGGAATACTAACACCATCATACAACGCATGATGCACCACAAATCCCAGAAACACCGTATCCAAACTCTCCACCTCCTCGACAAGCAGATTAACCGGCGGCAGTCTCAAGTCCGGTTTATTCTTCCGGATCAGAGCCCCCTGATCTTGATTATCCTTCAAATACACAACCTCATTCGGCGGATCCTTGAATACGACTTGCATAATCTTCCCACCGACCTCGATAAACCCCGTACGAATAATATCATGCCTCACAAGCAATTCCTTCCAGGCAGCTTCCAGCTTCGCTTTGTCGAGAGGACCATGCAGCGCAAACTGGAAGGTCTGCTGAAACATAGCTCCTCGCGTAGCCTGCCACTTCCGAATCATGTACAGCTCCCCAGCCGTGACAGGTAAAACCGCCTCCACACTTCCAACCTCCTTCTCTAGACTTTCAAGCTTAGACGAGAGATCCAGATGCGAGAGGGCCTTGGATAGTATCCTGTCCACATCTAGAGAACTTTCGCTCTCCTTCTGGTTTGAGCTCATTGCACATCTCGCTATCCCAACCACGGTCTGTTCCCGCAGGATATCCCCTACACTAATCTTAATTCCCTGTTTCTTCAACAGTGCAGGGAGTTTGAGGACTAAGATCGAGTCAAGGCCAAGATGAAAGATCGTTGAATCCTTTCGAATGGAGTCCTCAGCCACACCCGAAAGTTCATGTAGCGTTTTCCGAACAGTAACCTCCACATCCGACCACTCGTCGCTCGCCGACTCCACAACCCTCACTCCATTTTCCTTGAGTTGGCGTTCCACTATCTTAAACTTCGAAAGACCACAAACAGAAACGCCCTCCTCATCAGAAACAATGGTCTGCTCTTCTGGACTCCCCACAATCCTCTCCAGAACCGCCTCCAACCTATCAATAATCCCCTCTGTCTCTTCTTTACTGCAAGCACTCAATTTACACTTCGTCGTCCAAGTCACAAACTCATTCCCGACCACCTCCATCTCCACACAAACCGGAAACTCAACATCGGACTCCCCAGACACATTCACATACAACGCACCTCCCTCCTCTTTCCCAATTTCCCTCCGGCCCTGATAAATAAACAACGTATCAAACAACCTCCTCTCGCCCTCACCTTCTCCCCCCTTTCTCCTCCCGCCTAATCCTAGAACCTGCGCCCTCCCTAGCGGAAAATGCTGAAAGGCCCGAACCGCATCTCCAACCCCCTGTACGTACCCCGCCATCTCCCTCAGGCTCCCATGCACTACCGCCCTCACCGCAACCGTATTCATCAGCGGGAACATCACCTCGCCCGCCCCCTCCGCGCCGTCCCGACATGATAGCACGGTTCCAAACACCACATCTAGCCGGCCCACCAGACTAGCCAGTACCAGCGCCCAGCACGTCTGGCCCAGTGTTTGCATTGTGATCTTCGAGGTCCTGCAAAACGACTCGATCTTACTGAGCGGGATCTTAGACTGTCTCTCGATCGTCAGAGACGCATTCGGGTCTTCGCCATCGGAAAGCTGCCTACGAAGAAATGTGCCCAGGGGAAGGTCTGTCAATGTCGTCTTCCAGAAATGTTCAGCCTCAGCTGTGGTTGAATCAAACACTTCCTCCAAGAACGGCATGAAATCCGGTCGAACCAATAATGCGCCCTGATAAGCTCTCTTAATATCTTCGTGAAGTGCTTGAAGCGAAGTCCCATCATAGAGGGCATGAGAAATAGCCATGGCCAAGTAATTTGTCTTTCCAACCGAAAAGCACCTTGCTTGCAACAACGCCTTGTTCTCAGCGGCAGCTACCTTCGACTCTGCCTTGAACCGTTTCATGAAGCTCTCGAAACTCTGAGCTCCCTCTAATTTAGATCCCTCTGCTCCCTCAGGTGAGAGGGCAATATCTCTGTGAACCACTTGTGCAAAGCTAACAGGCAAGCTGGGTTCACTAATCTCGACAAACGTAGTTCGTAGTATTGACGATTGTCGAACAACACTTTTGATTCCAGCCATCAAACTTTCGGAATCAACCTCATCACTGAGCTTGAAACAATCCACACTGAAGTATCTTTCATACCCAGACTGCATCATCTCGTTGACCATACTTTGCTGCAGTGGTGTGGCAGGTAAGACGGCCTCCACATCCGAACCGAGACCCTCGTTCTCTTGTAGACATTTCGTCAAAGCCTGACACATATCTACCAGCGAGCTGCTTCTTTTTGTCTTTGTACCATCCACCTTTGCTGAGATTCTCAAGATCATTTTATCAATGGTCTGAGATTTGATGATGGCACTGACTGGAATCTCAAGGCCCCTTTTCCTAAGCCGAGATGACAACTTAATCACATCAATGCTGTCCAACCCTAGTTCAAAGAAAGAAGAATTCGCATGCACCTTCTCCTCGTCGACACCTGCTAGGCCCCCAATTTCTTGTCTGATAATCCTAGCGTTTTCATTCCCCACAAAGGATTCATCTGAAGGGGCCAAAGGAGTAGGATCCGATGCCACATGATTGCTCAACCCGTTCTCTTTCTCAATCGTATGTCCAACATCCTGATCGACAAGGACCAAATTCTTCCCCGATTCGATTAGAGTGCCGTTTAACGTCTGCGCAAACATGTCGAGAAGACCCGAAGCCCCGTCCTGAGTCACAAACTTCCCCTGGGCAACAATAGTCAAGTCCAGCTTCTTACCATCAGAACTCAAATTTGCTTCCAAAGCTAGCGGATACTAAACCATCACCATGTCAGCATCAATGCTACCCTCAACACACTCTTTCATTAAAGCTTACATCAGCCTTTTGCTCCCCGTCAACTATACTCAACAACCCTTTCTCAAAATCCGCCGGACGCTGAAATACAAACAATATATCAAACAACTGCTGTCCAGGTCTCGCCGGGCTCCACTTTTGAATATCTTTCAAAGGCGTATGCTGATAATCTTGCATCTTCATATTAAACCCATGACACTGAGTAATAAGTTCCACGGCTGATAGTCCTCGCTCAACCTTCGTAAAAAAGGGTATGGTGTTGAACAAAGGACCAATAACCTTGTCTGCATCTTCGAAATCAATTGCTCGTCCAGAAGCAACCATCCCAATAGTAATATTAGATCCTACCACCGTTTGTAGAATCGAAAGCCAGACTGCCTGGATCACAGCTTGAGGCGTAACACCTAACTGTTTGCGGAGCTTCTCGAGATCTTCAAGGTCAGCTATGCTGCTTGTAGCGACAATATCTGCAGGTGATTCCGAAATGACTGGTAATGGCTGATGAGACCAGTCCTTCAGATGCGACGTCCAGAATTCCTGTGCACCCGGGAGCTTAACAAGTGGCCCATATGGCAGCGATGACGTGAACGAGGGTCCATAATCTATCTCTTCCAGGCTACGATACTCGTCGACCATGCGACGAAGTAACAAATTTAGACTATTTCCATCATACAGCCCATGGAAAATACTGAATCTTAGAACACTTCTAAGCTGCAGCGAATACGGCATCTTCAGAGCAAGATACTTGTCTGCTGAAGCATAATCAACCGATTCCTCTTCCCAGCCATCCCTCAGCACAACTTGAGCAAAACCATCGTCAGTCGTCACAAATTTCGTTCGAAGCACCTCAAGTCTCGCAACGACCCGCCTCCAAGCACCGAGAAGTTTTTCTCTATCAACTTCTTCCTCAAAACGTAACACAAATGTGTTGAAATAGAGCGGCTGCTCACTCTCAAGGAATCGGTAAATCATCCCTTCCTGCACCGGCGTACATGGAACAATGCTTTCAATCAACTCACTATCCACCCCCAGCTCTTTACAAACGCCCACTCTATGTTTCTGCCCGAACGCAGCTATACGTTGAGATGCAGCAACATATGCATTCTGACTGCTTTCGTCCGATCCGCTCCGATCAAGCAGAGCTTGAACGAGACTTCCAATAGACGGATTGCCCTTCACGAGAGAAAGCTTAGCATTCCTGAAGCCGCCATTCTGCAAAGAACGAGAGAACCCAATAATGGAGATTGAATCAAGCCCCAACTCAAAAATGTTGGAGCCCCGAGCTAATAGGGACATTTCAACCCCCATCGATTTTGCGATCACCTCCAGAGCTTTCCTCTCACTATCATTCCACTCCCTCACCTCCTGGCTGGAATAACTCAATCTCTGCAACTCCTCAATACTGAGTTGATTGTACATCGCAGCAAGTTGCTTCGAATCAGCCTTGTTATTTGCATTCAACGGCAGTGCCTTGATCGGAATAAAATGCGTAGGGACCATGTACCCCGAGAGTTTTGATTTGCATGTATCTCTCATCGTTGCGATCAGAACCCCTTCATCTTTGTCTTTGTAATCTGCCGATAGGACGAAGAATGTAACGAGCTGCTCCTTTTGCTGCATGCTATGCTTCAACACAAGAGTAACAACTTCTTGAATTCCACTCAAACTCTTCTTAATGACGGTATTGATCTCACTGAGCTCGAGACGCTGGCCCCGCAACTTGACTTGATCATCGGCACGGCCGAGAAATAGGAAGCTCCCATCGTGTAGAATGCGGACGAGATCACCAGTTCGATACACTCTCTGGTTCTTGAAGGATTTGAGAGTTGGGAATTTTGCAGCAGTTAGGTCTGGACGGTTGAGATACCCCTTCCCAACCAGCTTCCCAGAAACACACAACTCGCCAACGCCTCCCCTCAAAACCGGAATCTCTGTGCCCGGTTTTAAAACGAAGGTGCCTGCATTGACATACGCAGGCCCGATATTCGCCGGCTTTCCATTTTTAGGGACTCGAGGGTACATTGTACATCCAATGGTAACTTCGGTCGGGCCATACCCATTGTAGATAACAGCATGTTCGCCCCAAGCATCCAGAATCTCTTGCTGCAGCTGCTCACCGCCTGTAATGAAAGCACCTTTGCACAAGGTAGGTACATCCTCAGGGCGCAATAACTTCGCAAGGCTTGGTGTGAGATCAATGTGTGTGATACTGAGGCTATTGATTGCCCCAGCAAGATCTTCGAATATCAAATCTCGAGGAGCAGATGCAACACATATGCCTACGCTCCAACTCCAAAATTGTTCCATGACACTGACATCAAAATGGAAAGAAGCAAACTGTAGGTACTTGGAATCCTTCCCCCAGTGACCAGCGAAGAGCTCGGAAAAGGCCAACATGAATTGAACAGTGTTTTCATGAGTAATGAGACATCCTTTTGGTGTTCCCGTCGTCCCTGATGTATACAAACAATAGGCAACATCATCTTGGACAATTTCTCTTGATAATGTTGGTTGCTTAGATGCGCAGTTTGTAAGCAAGTTAGGGGTATCGAGGTTGATCAAATCTACGTCTAGTACCGATTGAAGATTGAGTGCAGGTTTTCCAGAAGTCAGCACCAACCTGGCTCCCGAATCTGCCACTATATACTTCAAACGATCTGCAGGTGCGTTTGGATCCAAAGCAACATAAATACAGCCGGCTTTCAAGATACCAATAATGGCAAAAGAGGCTTCAGGGCATTTGTCAAAGCATATCGCAATCATTTGACCTGGAGAAATGCCTCTCTTTAGAAGAAGATCTGCAACCTTGTTTGCTTCCTGGTCGAGTTGACTGTAAGACCAAGACCGGCTCTCTAGATTCTTGGGATCGAGATTTGTTGCAAATTGAAGAGCAATCCTATCTGGCCACTCGATCGCCCCTGTTTGTACAAATTCATGAAGAAGCCTGACAGGGCTTGGAAGTATGCTTTCCTTCGCCGCTGTGATAGATGTCAAATAGTTTGACACTGTTGAAAGTTCATCGCAGCGACCTTCGGGGGTAAATAGGGTGTCATGAAGTATAGCGTCATATTGTTTCAATAGGATTTCGGCATGCTCCACAGGGAACAAGTCCTCCCTGAAGGTTATGCGCAGTGTGACCTGCCCCGATTCTTCAGGCTGCACCTCTAAGGAGATAGCGTAGTCGACAGATGCTTCCTCTTTAACTACTTCCCATGGCATAGTGAGTCTAGTTGCATTATTTGGAACTTTTTGGTAAGCGAAAAGTGTATCAAAGATCTTGCCTTCAGGATACCCGGCCCATTTCTGGATCGAAGTGAGAGGTGTGAATTGGTATTTGTGAAGTAGCGCATTTGCTTCCATAGTCTTTGATAAGAGCTCTTGATTGGTGCCAGTAACATTGCATTGAACAGGAAGGGTGACGATGCTTGGAAAAGCGATGCTGTCAGCATTCTCATGCACAGAACGGCCAGAAAGCGTCATTCCAAAGGTCGTAGAAGGTTCTCCAATATAGGCTGCGAGGATCTTAGCCCAAGAAGCTTGTGTGGCTGCCTGCATAGTAACTCCATTTTTCCTGCAACTTTCCTCGAGTTCTATGATCGTTGATTTGGAAGATATTTCCCGTACATGTGAAGTTACGCTTGTAACATGTAGAGGGGTCAGATCAGGAAAACGGTTAATCGTTATTTTATTCTCCTCTTTTCCCCAGAATTGCTGCTGGGCCTCAGTATTCTCTTCGCCTCTTTGAAGAATAGGCCCAAGGAGTAAATTGATGGATGAAGGTGTTGCATGTGACCCAGAAGCATATTCTCTTGCTACGTCTGAAAGGATTAACTGCATAGAGTGTGCGTCGTAAAGAGCATGATGGGCCGTAAATCTCAGTATTCTTTTCTTGCCATAGCAAAAATAAGATATACCCCATGGCCTAGAACCCAGCCGTTCTAAAATAGATGTTTGGCCCCAATCATCCTTCGTAAATTGTTTGTCGGTATTTCCTCCGCTTCTCCCATCATCCTCAAACCATGGAAAATTAAAGTCCTCCTTGCGATATGTGGCCATCACGAAAGGGTGCTTTGGATCGTCACTAGAAATGAATCCCGTCCTGAGCATCTCATGACTGTCTGAAACTGCTTTCCAAGCCTTCATGAGATTCGATAACTTCGTACCCGGTAGGCACTCGAACCATACGCTATTCACATATTCTTGGCCGTTAGAATGAAGCGTTTGAGCAAGCATTCCTTGTTGGATATATGTGCATGGCCTAACAGACTCGATAGCGCGAGAGGCGAGACCGTTCTTTGAGCATATTGACTCTCTATGCTCTTTGTCAAAGGCTTCAAAATTATAGTCCAGGACAGGAGAACTGATGCTGCTTGCCTGAGTAAAAAAGCTACTCAGTTGTGAGATTGTTGGGTGTTCTAAAATATCACTCGCTAAAACATTGTGACCAATTTTCCGGAGACGAGCAGCAACCTGGACAGCGCTAATACTGTCAAGACCGAGCCGGAAGATACTCGTATCACGAGAGATTTTGTCTAATGGAACGTCTGTGAACTTAGATATGACATCTTGCAACTGCTTCTCCTCGACTGACAAGGTCCCCGAAGATGTATTCTCATGTGATACACGCATCTCGGCTACTTCGCGAGTCTCGATGCTTTTCAAAATTTCTTCCGTCTCAGAGGCAGTAAGTAGTGGCCGCCGTGGGCTACGCAATCCATCATAGAATCTCTTGCGAAATAACTTGAGAAGCCGCAAGCCATCCCCGTCAGAAATAACAGAAGTATGCGAATGCAAAATAAATTCCAGATTGCCATCGTTTCGATGTGGTACCACCTCGCAAACAAGAGGAAAATCCATACTGCCTGAGTCGTCTAAAATCGACCATATGGAAAAGTCAAGATCTCCAGCTGGTTGTTGCAGAATAAGTAAAGAGTCGAAAAGGCGGAGGCCATCCGGGCTGAACTTTGACTGGATACGACGTAAAGGTGTTAAATGAAATGGAATAGAGTCAGCGTTGAAGTGTTGAAGTGTTCGAAATGCATCTAAGTATGACATATTGTGCACGTTTTGCAGCCGAGTGGGGATTGTGTTGAAGCAAGGGGCGACAAGGCGCTCAATACCGTCTAGTGCTAAAGTTCGACCACTGACGACATTGCCGAAGCAGACATCTGTGTCTTGAACAAGTTCGGACAATATACAGGCCCAAGATGCTTGGCAAACCGCGAGCAGCGAGGTGCTGTTCTTCTTTAAGTTTTCCTCGATCCAAGGAAGGGGGTTTTCGCCATTTACTCTCTGCACTCGAGTGTGCTGTAGGGGTCTATCCGAATTTGAAATTTGAGACGTTAGATTTGGCAACCTGGAAGCATGGAATTTATTCAAATGTTGACCCCAGAATGTGTCTGATTCGCCCAGATTGATAGAAACAACGCCCTTCAAGAAAGGTACAAATGACACTGGTGGAGGTAGGGATCGGCCATGATAAAGCTTCTCAACTTCATCGTATAAAACAGAAAGGGCAACTCCATCATACAAAGCATGATTCATGGAGATTACTAGTTTCTTGAACGTAGGGGATTTTATTATATTGAAGGAGTAGGGTGGCTTGGCGCCTTGTATTGGTGGCTTCCCGTTTTCAGGAGACGCCGTAGAACCAAATACCATGTGATAATCCTTTAAGATGACTTGTACGAAAGGGTAGCGTGGCATATCCGTGCTTACAAAACAGGTTCGTAAGATTTCGTGGCGTTGCACCATCTCTTGCCAACATGTTTTGAGATTTTCAACATCGCCAGTGATGTTGAAGGTTACCTTGTTTTCATATAGCTGTTCAGATGATGATTGTGCAGCGGAGAGTATTGCTTCTTGTAACGGAGTACAGGGAACGATCATTTGAATGAATTCCCCAAGCTGGCTGAATTGTGCAACAGTGGAATTGACAAAACCTCTGTCGAAGGCGAAGTCGGCACTCCCGGAGTGACTGTTGGCACTTGCCTCGATTTCATTACTATGAGTAGTTATTTTCTGTGCTAATCTCGACACAGAAGGGTTCTTCAAGATATCCGAAATCTGAACTTTAAATCCCAGACTTTGTGTCAAAACCTTTGACAGCGAGATGGCGGATATCGAATCGATACCAAGGGTAAAGAAGGATGTATTTGGAGCGACTTCAGAGATGTCGAGGTTTGTGACTTTTGACACTGCCTCCGCAACATTTCTCTCCAAGTCTGACCAATTATGATTAGATGATAACTCGGTCGTTCTGGAAGCTGAGTTCAAGTATTCGTGACTGAGATCGTTGTAAAGTTGTTGCAAAAGACGTGCATCAATCTTGCCTTGCGTTGTTGCTGGAAGGAGATTTACTGGAACTAGAGTGGCGGGTATCATGTAGGATGGCAGTATAGACTCTAGACTTTGATATAACTTGGTAATTAAAGTTGGGTCTGGTGCGAGGCATCGCAAGCTCTTAACGTCCTTTGGAGCAGGGGTCCAGAAGCAGATCAATTGTTGCGTCTTATAATTCCTGTTGCAAATGATCATAGTAAAGCAGTCTCCGACTTCTCTAGACCTCAGCATGATGGCGTTAATCTCGTCAAGCTCAACTCTCTGACCCCGAATTTTGATTTGGCCGTCTTTCCGTCCGGTGTAATAAATGGAGCTATCAGGTAGGAGTCGTCCAAAATCGCCACTACGATATAGCCTCCCAAAAATAGGGTGATTGATGATACTCGCTTGTCCTAAGCTATCATCCATGTAGCCACGAAAAAGCTGTGCGCCACCAAAGCACAATTCTCCTACCCCACCCCGGGGAACAATGTGGAATTTAGATGGCGAAGATCCTCGAGACAAGATGAAAGCTGAAGTGTTCTTCAATGGAGCTCCAATGTTATTTATACCATGTCTGGGTGTGACCCTCGGGTTGACTGTGCAAATGTTTGTCATCTCACTAGGTCCATATGCGTTCCAAAGACCACGACCAGCCCATGCTTTGAACACCTTCTGCGTAACAGCCTCGCCAGCAGCAACCAGGAAATCCACTTTTGGGACATTCTCCGGGTTGATGAGAGATGCAACGGTGGGTGTTAGACTCAAATGCGTGACTTCTAACATACGAATCGCATTTTCGATATCTTGAAAGAGGACGTCCTTACCGGCAGAGCAAAGGCAGCCTCCAATCCTCCAAGTGAAGAATATTTCAAAGATCGAGACATCAAAGGCTTGCGAGGTTGATTGCAAGAGGCGGGTATGTTTGGAGGCTGGATACAGACCTTGCAACGCATCTACATTGCTGAGAAGATTGCCCTGCGTTACCAAAACCCCCTTAGGTATGCCGGTGCTACCACTAGTGAAAACACAGTAACCGAGGTGCTCAGGTGAAGTTGTTGAATTTAGGTTGCTGGAAGGTAAAACTGAAAAATCTTGCTCGTCAACGTATACTATCTGCAAAGAAGAAGAGACCGACTCAAAAGTAGGCCGGAAAGCTGCTTGGGTAATGACTACTTTGACGTGCGATTCTTGGAGGATGTGATCAAGCCGGTCTAATGGAACATCAGGAGCGAGTGGAAGAAAACCAACACCAATTTTCGCAGTTGCAAGAATGGCTGTATACAGATCGGGACATTTTTCCATATAAATACACACCAGATCATCTGGTAAGAGCCCGAGCAGATAATGGGCCATTTGATTAGCTCGAGCGTTTAGTTCCGAGTACGAGAGCTGCTGAAGCTTAATATTCGTAGAAGTAATCGACGTCGCGAAGGCGATAGCTGGACGATCAGGATCATCAGAGGCGATTTGTTCTACCGGGGAGGAAAGGGTGTATCCTCGAAGAGCCATATGAGGATTTTCATTCTCAATTGACAAAACGCCGCGGGTAAGCTTATCAAACACCCCCTCGACCTTTTGTCTTGGCTCTTTGATAATAATTTGTGCTAATTGTTCTACTTGTTGAAGAAGCAGTTGGATTTGTGACACGGGAAAATTTTCTCGTTGATAATTAGCTTTTAGTTCAATATTTCCAACCCCTGGTATGATCTCTAAAGTGAGGCCAAATTCTAGATTGTCTACAGTATCAACTAGAGCAACATTCTTCCGAGTATGACCATACTCGTGCAATGTCTGCTGCCAAATTATCAAGGTATCAAAGAGTTGTTGACGAGGATTAGCCCCACTACAAGATTTGATGTCTCGGAGTGGAATATTACTATGCTCCAAATGTTTTCGGGTTGTAGCATTCAACTGCTGAACTAAGTCTTGAAGAGTGATAGACGTTGATACGTCAATCCGAATGGGCAGAGTAGCAAGACAGGGTCCTACGATGCTCTCGATTCCTGGTACAGCTACCGTACGACCAGAGAATACTGTTCCAAAGCAAACATCTGGAGATTCCACGTAAGATTCCAATAAGAGAGCATAGGCTGCTTGAAACAATGCCTGCGGACTTGTTGATAAGAGCCGGGCCGCAGCTTCAACATCTGCAGTAGCAATTGTAGTTTTCAGGCGTGAGATGGCTAACCCCGAAGATATTGATTGCTCTGCATGGAAATTGGGCATTCTGGTGATTTCAAGATGTGCGAGATGATCTTTCCAATACTCTTTCGAGGCCCAATCGTCTATTGAGAGTGTGCCATCAAAAGAAGCATTGACAACATCTTGGAAAGGGCGCCGAGCTTGAAGTGGGGCTCCATCCAATAGTGCTTCAAAGTCATCCAGAAGTAGTTCGAGGGACCAAGCATCGTACAATGCGTGATGAATATGAAGCAAGAGTCTCACCCCAGATTCTTGCTTGAGAAGCTGGATTCGGAGTGGATGGTGTAGAGAGATGTCCTTGAAGACATCAAATTCGTAATTAAACTTCTCAACCAGCTCGACCCTAGACTCTGCTAAGCTCTTCCAGATTATCTGAATAAATCCTCGAGAGTCGTCAGATTCCGCGAATCCAGTGCGGAGAATTGCATCATGGCTGGCTAAAGTATTCAGTGTCGAAATTACGTATTCAACGTCATGTATGCCCGGCAGGTTCAACTCAATCCAATTCCGGTACGCTTTTTGGTCTACAGCAGTCTCAGACAGCATAGCAGACTGCAAGGGGGTGCATAGCATTGTTGATTCGACATTATTCGTAGCTCCGTTCAAGGCTACTGCTGGATTGTGTGTAGCAAACTCAGCTACCCTAGTTGGCTTTTGGGAACCTTCGGGCGAAGATTGCTCGCAGAGATCGACCAGAGACTTGAATGTTTCTGCTTGAATAACTGCGATTGTATTGACATTGAAGCCTACTAAACGTAGATTGGAAGCCACTCGGATAGCCGTGAGAGAGTCAAGACCAGCAGCAGCAAGCCGCGAGTTCCGCTGGATGCGGCCAAGAACCTCCTCAAGCACTGTCTTTACAGTTTGCTCTGTCTTGGTCATTGAATCTTCACTCTGGACATCAACTCGCTCTCTCATTTTCTGATAATCAGACTCCAATACTCTTTTGGCAACCTTTCCGGAAGGTAAATATGGGAATTCTCGAAGTATGACGATTTCGCTTGGGACCATAAATTTTGGAAGCCACTTGGTGCAAGTTTTCATAATATCCTGGGACTTGAGAGTTTCATCCCCAGCCAAGGCAAAAACAACTAGTACACTGCCCAGGACCATGGCAGTTGCAGTTTTAACGCCAGGATGTTTGTAGATAGTATCCTCAACTTCGCCGAGTTCTACTCTTTGACCACGAAGTTTGACTTGACCAGCGCTCATGCGGCCAAGTATTTCAATAGTCTTGTCTTCGAGCTGTCGAGCCTTATCTCCTGTTCTGTAGTACTGTCTTCCTTCAAACTGGACAAAAGCGGCCTTGTTCTGCTCCTCTCGGTTCAGATATCCTCTAGCAAGCTGGGGACCTCCCAGGACAAGCTCTCCAAGCTCTCCAACCGGTAAAAATTTGAGGTTTGCTGCATCTTCAGAGGTTTTACTCTCGGCTGCTATAAAAGTGGAAACTGTTGCGAAAGGAACACCAATGTTGCCAGGCTTAGCAGAGGCTGCCATGGCTGGATATATAGTGCAATGAATTGCGGCTTCGGTAGGGCCATACATCCCATACAGCATGCTAGGTCTCGATTCGCTGCCACCAAACTCTTCCACAATAGGTCTCGTAAGCATTTCACCAATAGTCAGCAGGAGTTTGAGACAAGGAGCATTCGCTCTTTTTTGCAACAAGGAACCGGCAACAGTAGGGGTGAGCTCAGCAGCGTCTACTTCCAACTTGTTGAGCATTCCCGTTAAATCATTGAGCAGCTGGCTACGATTACAGCCAACTAGGGTGCAACCTCGAGTGAGAGGGAAGAAAATCTCGAAAACCGAGACATCAAAGGATGGCGCGGCAAATTGAAGGAAACGCCGGAAAGGTGGAATCAACGTTTCATGAACGAGCAGTGACTGCGAGGCTGCCAGATGGCTCACAGCTACTCCTTTCGGTGTCCCGCTCGAGCCTGAAGTATACATTACATAGGATAGTTCATCAGGTGTCGGCTCACGTGATGGATATCTCTTTGAAATGGCCCTCTTCTCCATCTGAGGAAATTCATCGATTAGAACGACTTTTGGGCCTCCCTCCCATAAAGCTACCTCTTTAAACTCAGAGGTAGTAATGATGATGGTAGCCGAGACATCCCCAACAACGAATTTTATTCGTTCTCTAGGAGCATCGAGGTTGATAGGGCAAAAGGCACCTCCGGACTCCAAGATAGCCAGTTGCGAGATATAAAGGGCAGGCGATTGGGGAAGCAGAATAGGGACGATGTGTTGTCCATGCGTGGAGGCTGATGCCGGAAGGGCTTCTTCGATGCGAGACACCAAAGATGCTACACATGCTTGTATCTCTGCATAGCTGTATCTCTCTCTCCTACTAACCCCAGTGAAGTCGATAGCGCAAGAGTCGTAGTGTTCATCCCATTTGATTAGCTTGTGGAGTAGCCGTGGGCCGTCTAAAAGCTTTGGGGGGTCGTTTAGTATCGACAGGTTGTCAGTCATCGTGCGTATGTGAAGTGAGGTGAGGTGAGACGAGGGTGGGATGGATGGTGTTGACGAGCCTCACAAGTTCGAACCAACTCGCGGATTGCAGGTAAATTTAGAGAGCCCAGAGGATGTAGGTCTAGAAGAGGCCCGATTAGGCAATAGAGAAGTCAACAGGAGAAAGAAAGGTCACGAGTTGATTCACGTGTATCGAATCTGACGAGGGGTGATGAGGGTGCAGGTAAGTTGATGGAAGACGATGTGAAGCTTGATGCAACGTGGGGGATAATAGACTCTGGAAGATATCCCCATCGGCCTCGTCCTTTCCTTCTTGATGTTGCACGGGATGACGACTAGCAGGCACATCTCTCTGTCTTTCTCTTTCTCTCTCGGAAGAGCCGAAAGTGTGCTTTCCGTTTGCAAGGCAGAGCAAAGCTGTTATGCCAGGTGTCTCCGAAGCTCTCCTGTCCCAATTCTTCATGACGTATCTGATGGAGCACACGGACATGCTTCGAAGAGATGGGGTAAATTAAAGGCCGGCGATGGCATGGGTGTCGAGGCCGATGTGTGTTTCCCGTGACAAATCACCTCGGAGTAACACCTTATATCTTCATAGTTGCATAGAGAGTTGAGGTTGTTTGCCGGCAGTGCCCTCTACGGCGAGCTGGAAAGTGCGGTTCGGGCCCCAAGCCAAGCCTTCTTCCACGTCTCCTCCTCTCGTCCCAACATGTACCTTTCCCAACTGTTACCTAAGATGATCCGAATGCCCACGCATCAACCAAACATGTGGAGCTGCCATACCGAGGAACCAGCGGCAGCAAGGAAGATTCTTCATCTTTAAATCTTATCAGATCATCTGATTACCAGGGGCCGGTCCGCTATCGGCGTTAGCGACTTTGGCGACGACAACTCATCCACTTTCATAATTTCACTTTCATCCTGTTACGAAATATGCTCTATTCTTCCATCATCCATCCGATCACCCACACCGGAAGCGTCTCTTGGTGGGTCCACGGAGATCATCTTGATCAGATAGTTTTGCTTGGCAACGACGAATGGCTCCTTTAACCTCAAAGGGGCTGGTCGCCGGCTGTCGTCGATCATGCTCTATTGTAGCTGCACAGCTCCGTGTCGGCATTCAACTACTTGTATGCTCTGGACGTATATCCGGTAGTAATATACTACTACCCAAGCTACCAATCCAAGGTTTATATCTATTCAACGTGGGGTATTTGAGGGGCTAAGTTCGAGCTCACTCTCATCATCTCTCCCAAAACTGATGGCTATTGTTTGTGTCCGGCTTATAGTGCCGTATTGCAGCCAAGCCCCATTCCTATACTGCGTCTAGGAAGTACAGAGCTGCATATTGGTGTCAGCTCCGCAACGCCATGGTTTAAGCTTACCCTCAGGGGCAACGTGCCCACTGCCGAGGCCGAGTTAAATGTTCCCCATCAGAGACTTCCATGCACTGTCATGGAGAAACAGATTCCTCCCATCTCTACTGCATATTTCCTTTAAACCTTGTTTTTGGGCCCACATCCTGGGTAATGGCCAAGATGTCTTCTCCGCTTTCACAATGTGTCGGAAAGTGTGGCCAAGTACAGGGGGTTAAATTTCAAATGTCTATTAGCCAAGTATTATGGAAAGCACGTTTACTGGAAGTAACTGAAACGGCGGGTTTTGTCTGTGTTGTTTATGGTAACTGAAATTTACCGAAAGCTATATTCTACCATCTTTGTTATCAGATCAGAGGGGCAATTTTGAGCATACATTTTGGTGAGAGTTCCAATGACTTCTTTGGCCGTTGAGAAAGAAGGTTATGCAGGCAGACTGCAGGCCATCTTTCATTCCATACCACTTTTCAAGATCAACGGTGCTTTTGGGTCTTCTTACTTTGCCCTGTTCTCCCCCCTCCAAGACCTCCAGTCACGCTTGATCTTAGCCTGTGGTATAGTGCTAGCTATTGCAGCAGGCGCTCCTTTACCGATTATAGGCGTTATCTTCGCCAGAATCATTAATAGTTTTCCGCCTTCAGAGGATGAGGTTGTCACTAGAATCTCGGAGCTCGTTGGAGTCGGTACGCAACTAACCCCTTTCCATGTAGCATGTCTTGACACACACAGCTGTTGCATATTTCGTTATTACCTGGGGATGGTCCGTTTGCTGGGGGATAGTTGGCGCTCGAATATCGAGAGAACTCCGTACTCGGATGGTTGATCGGGCTTTGGGTATGGACCAGACCTATTACGAAACAGAGTGTCCAGATGTAAGCTTCATTCCCAAAGCGATGCACACCACTAACACACTCTCAGATCACGAGTCGTCTGACTGTAGATGCACAAACCGTTCAAGCTGGGACCGCAGAGAAGGTCGGTATTTTTATTCAATCATGCAGTTATTTCATCGCGGCCTTCATTGTAGGATTAGTTCTTAATGCCCGTCTAACTGGGATTTTATTTGCGGCAGTCCTACCTTCTATGGCGCTTGTTGTCATTATCGGCACATCCGCTCTAAACAAATTTTCGAAGGAGGCTTCAGAAAGCACGACATCGGCCGCGGCAATAGCTGAAGGTGCCATCAAAGCTGTGCAAGTTGTCCAAGCCTTCGACGCTTTCGATACTTTGACAGATGATCATAGAAGTCATCTGACATATGCTAAGAAAGTCGGTATTAAAAAGGCCGTAGCTGGAGCAGTTCTCCTTGGGAGTGTATTCTTCATTGCGTAAGTAGTATATCTATTGAACTAATTTTAAATACGGCTAACAAAACTAGATATGCCGCCAATGCTCTCGCCTTCTGGCAAGGGTCTACAATTGTACGGGAAAGTTCATCTGGGGGTAGCGCTGGGACTGTCTATGCGATCGTCTTTTTGATTCTGGACGCATCATTTGTAATTGGCGCTGCAGGGCCGTTCATTCAATCATTCTCTGCTGCTGCCTCTGCCGGACGTCGAATTTTCGACCTGATCAACTATCAAAGTATCCCAATCGACGTTTATTCTCATGAAGGTATCCAGGCAGATGAAGACACTTTGGGTCCTGATAAGGATATCGTGTTCAAAGATGTCGGCTTCTCATACCCAGCACGAGCAGATGAAGTGGTCTTGGACTTGATAAATTTTAGCATCAAGACAGGATCATCTGTCGGTATTGTTGGTGCTTCTGGAAGTGGAAAGTCCACCGTCGCAGCTTTATTGCTGCGGTTGTATGATCCTTTAAAGGGACAAGTCATCATCGATGGTCATCCAATGCCCGAATATAATCTCTCCAGCCTGCGGAATCAAGTAGCTCTTGTGGACCAAGATCCAGCAGTCTTTTCTGGGACTATTTACAGCAACATCCGAGATGGCTACAAGGGTCCTGAAATATCTGAGGATGAAATGAGAGGACGATGCATTAAGGCTGCGAGAGCTGCGGATGCTTGGTCATTCATAGAATTGCTTCCAAAAGGACTCGACACATGGCTAGGAGAACCATCTGGAACGAAACTTTCAGGAGGGCAAAAGCAAAGGCTTTGTTTGGCTAGGGCTCTTGTGGGCGACCCCGCACTCCTGGTGCTGGACGAGGCTACAAGTGCTCTGGATACCATCAGCGAGGCGGTGATTTTGAATTCCCTTGCGACTTCGAGGTCTATGAGTAATCGTACGACTGTGATGATTGCGCATCGCCTTGTTTCGGTTAGAGCAGCAGATAATATAATAGTGATGGGCAAAGGTCGCATTCTTGAGCAAGGGAGACATGACGACCTGATGTTAAGAGAAGGAGGTGCCTACCGAGAGTTGATAAAGGCACAAAAGCTCAGCTCGGATGATTTCGCAGAAACTCTGGTCTCGGAAAAGGTTAATATGAGCTCGGAATCTCTTGTCGGGGTTGAGAAAGAACTCCCTCAAACCTCCTTTACGCCGGATGATGATGAAGAAACCAAGTCGTATGGCACGTTTACGATCTTCAAGCGCTGCCTAGCTTTGAGCCGCTCAAGGTCGCTATTCACAATTTTAGCCCTATGTGGATCCCTCATCACCGGTGGCCTCATTCTGGGGGAGTCTATCATTTTTGGCAACCTCGTCCAACTGCTCAATGGCTCTGTGGATGTAGGGAAAGTGAATTTTTACTGCTGGATGTTTTTCGTTCTTGCTTTAGTTGCCATTGGTGGCTATATCACCTCCGGGTCCTGTTTCGGGATTGTTTCGGAGCATCTCATCTTCAAAACTCGAGATATCTCTCTAAAAACTATACTTCGACAAGATATGGAATGGTTTCTTCAGCCGGGCCGTTCGACTTCAGCACTCACTTCTGTTATTAGTATGGATACGGGTCACCTCAGTGGGCTTTCTGGTGTTATCATCGGAACCCTTGTCTCTGCTCTTGTTTCTGTCATTGGTGGTGCTATATTGGCACATGTCGTAGCTTGGAAAATTGCTATTGTTCTGTTTGCAACATCGCCCATCGTCGTCTTTTCAGGCTTCATCAGACTTCATGTGCTAGCGAAGGTTGAGGAGAAGAATCAACAAGCGTACACGGAAGCAGCCGCATTGGCATCAGAGGCTTGTTCGTCTATAAGGACGATTGCCGCTCTGGGGGCTGAAGCTGCGACTTCAAAAAGATTTCATGCAGCGGTGGATAAACATAAGCAGCAAATCTTTCTCGATACGGCTATGGGTAACTCGCTTCTTGCTTTTGCACTCTCAATCACGTAAGTCTGATCTGAAATAATTTGACTCTGTGGCACGTTTATAACATAAAGAAGATACTTTGTATATGCATTGGCGTACTGGTGGGGATCAAAGCAAGTACGCTCAGGCGAATACACTAGCCTCCAGTTCTTCATCGTCCTCCCTGCCATCTTATTCTCTGCGCAATCAGCTGGCCAGATATTTAGTCTTGCGCCTGACATCGGCAGAGCAAAAGGAGCCGCTTCCAGAGTCTTCGCCCTGCACGACCAGAAACCTACAATCGACACCTCCAACTCGCCACCGAACCCTCCTCTTCCACAGAACCTAAACCAAATCACTTCACGGGAGACAAACACGGTTCCAAATTCTGCGCCTAAAGGAAGTATCGTTTTTCAAAATGTGTGTCTAACTTATCAAACCAGGAAAGAGACTCCTATTTTTGAGAACTTGAACTTGCAAATTAGGGCTGGGGAGACGGTGGCACTCGTAGGCCGTTCGGGCGCGGGAAAAACTAGTGTCATCTCCCTTCTCGAGCGCTTCTATGACCCGACTTCGGGCCGCATCCTCCTCGACGGGATCGACATCCGTTCCATACCCGTCTCGCAGCACCGCTCACGCATTAGCCTCGTGCCGCAGGAACCCGATCTCTTTGACGGGAGCATTGCATTCAATGTTGGTCTGGGCGCAAGGAAAGGCGAGGTGGTGACTAGGGATCAGGTGGTGGAGGCGTGTCGGGAGGTGGGGATTCATGAGTTTGTGGAGGGACTGCCGGAGGGGTATGGGACGCGGGTCGGGAGGAAGGGGGGTTTGCTGAGTGGGGGCCAGAGGCAGAGAGTTGCAATTGCGAGGGCATGGGTTAGGGATCCAGAAGTCCTGATTTTGGATGAGGCGACGAGTGCTTTGGGTATGCTCACCTTTCTCTTCCTCCTGTTAATTCTCACTTTTAGCTATGCGTGGTTGGTGGAAAGCGGTATTTTCAGCTTGCACTGGATTGGCTAACGGTTCTCCCATTGAAAGATTCACATTCGGAAACGAAGATTCAAGAGGCGATCAAGGAGAGAGGTGCAGGGCGGAAGAGGACGACGATTGTAATTGCACATCGGCTTGCCAGTGTACAGAGGGCGGACCGGATTTTAGTGTTCGATAAGGGGAAGATCGTAGAGGAGGGGAAGCATGAGGAGTTGATGAAGGCGGGGGGGATTTATGAGCAGATGATTAGAGCACAGGACTTAGGGTGAGCTTCATGAAGGTAAAATATACATTGGGAGTTTGTAGAGAATTCAAAAACAAAGGTTTGGGAAAGGTTTTGGGGGATGGGGGGAGGCTCTGTTAACTTTCAACAACAAAGAACTTAAACGACTATTTTCAAAATAAAGTATCTCTATACCCATAGTTATGTACTACAACTTTTGAAGGCTTGCTGTGAATTTCCAGCTTACCTAAATGTCCACTTGGGAGAATGAGAAATGCAAGGTGCCCAAGCGGTGTCTTACGCAGTTTACTATGCATAGCACACACACTCTCTCTCTTCCCCGTCCCAGTAACATTCTCCGAGTAATATTCTCGAAGCACAACACATGTAATAACCACGCAGTTTTCCGAAGCCCCTCTCCTAAAAACACATGCTTTTAGATTACCATAAGCACTTGAACATTTACAGTAAACTACTCACCGCTACTTCAATGCCAAATTATTGGCAACACATGTTCTTCGGCACAGAGTACAAGAAGAGCAACAATTTACAATATCAAAAAGTTAGACAAATCTTGGCTTCCGAGTCCTCCCCTCTTCATAATGCCGCCGGTAAAGCCCCACCGCCCCGCAGCGTTCCATCGGAAGACGCACCTTGATTATCTTTCGATCTGATAAGATTTTTCCCTGTGCGCTCCACCTGTTTTTATATCCGACATCGGAAATTTCTCCTCTCAGCTGAACTGAAGCGAGCGGGCGGGAGGGGGTCGGATCTGATAAGATGCCTTGGCGGTTTCATGCCGTAATGTACTCCGGGTTGGCGTCATCACACTGCTTTTGCCATCCCATTCCTCGTGGAGACATGGGCCGATCCTAAACCCGCTTCGGAGGAGGGGGGAAAACATGGATGGCATGAGTGTGCATATGCGTCACCTTTTTTTTTCTCTTGCCCGATATCTGCAGTTGAGAGGAGACATGGCGTGGGCAGTGCCGAGTGATGGGTTTGCTTAGGGCGGGATGAGAGGGGGAGGTCCGTGGAGGTGGAGGTAGGACAAGCATCGAACAGCTAATAATAATATATCGGCACGCCCGGCTAATTATGGTATTACTTCACCAGGGAAAGATGGGGAAGCGAGGATACCATATATTATCTTGCCATCAACATCATCTTCTAGTCCCCAAGTTTACTTCTTATTCGTTTGATTCCCATCTTTGTCCTCCCCTCTATTTTGATCCGCAAAACAAGTTTCTGTACCTCGGCATCCTGACCTCTATCAATCCAAGCCAAGCGACGACGCATTTAAGCGAAGAGAGACACTTCTCGCCACAACACTTATCTCAGGGTCCTTTACATCAGCAAGTTGTCATTCTGAAATAGGCATAGGGCAAGACTTGCTTGTGCTTCCACCAGAAAGCCGCATTAAGTGTTTGTCCAATCAGCGATTTTGTATTTGCAAGCAATTGATTTGGATTTTGAAGGTGCGTACTTAATATAGCGTATGCTGGCAATCTCATCGGAAGTTGGCAAAGAAGAATCGACGGCCTCATTTCCTTGGTTGGAAAAGGAATTATGACTACGAGAGAAAGTGATTCACTTGAACAGCTTTAAGAAACGAGGCGAGGCGAGATCTTGTGTTTAGGTTGGCTAACAGTGACAACCAGTTACACGACTGTTATATTTAAGTCCCTGAGGGACTAAACGAGTCACAATGGCGCCTTCAGCAATCAGTACATCAAACGGTGTCAACGAAATCACCAACGGCAGTGGCAATGCCACCTCTAGCCTCACTTCCTCATCAGACGAGCTCCTCGACCTCCTCTGCATCGGGTTCGGTCCAGCCTCTCTCGCCATCGCCATCGCCCTTCGCGAGTCCTCCCCCACCGCCACCCCGCCCAAAACGCTCTTCCTCGAAAAGCAGCCCCAATTCTCCTGGCACTCGGGGATGCAGCTCCCAGGGGCGAAGATGCAAATCTCATTCCTTAAGGACCTGGCCACGCCCCGGAATCCGCAGAGCCAGTTCACGTTTGTGAATTACCTCTTTGAGAAGGGCCGGCTGCAGCAGTTCATCAACCTGGGGACTTTCCTGCCGAGTCGGGCGGAGTATGAGGATTATCTCAGGTGGTGTGCGGGGCAGTTTGAGGGGAGTGGGAGGGTGGAGTATGGAGTTGAGGTGGAGAGTGTGAAGGTTGCTGAGAAAGGTGTGGATGGGAAGGTAAGGAGTTTTGAGGTTGTAGGGAGGGGGGAGGATGGAGGAAAGATCGTGCGGAGGGCGAGACATGTGGTTGTTGCAGTGGGTGGCAGACCAGTCATTCCTGAAATCCTGAGGGGATTGAAGCATGTCGCACACTCAAGCCAGTTTTCAAGTACGATCAAGGAGATCGAAGAACGAGAAGGGGGGAGGAAGTTAAAGTTTGCGGTTATAGGGAACGGGCAGAGTGCGGCCGAGATTTTCAATGACCTGTGGGAGAGGTTTCCAGAGAGCGAGGTGAAGTTGTTGATTAAGGGATCTTGCTTGAGACCGAGTGATGATAGCCCTTTGTAAGTGGACCCCTTTCCTTCCATTTCCTCTTTTGTGCAATCATGCGATGCACGTGATGACCCCCCTCTACTTTAAAAAAACTCGAAGGGCAAAAGCTAACAACAGTAGCGTCAATGAGATCTTCGACCCAGACCGTGTTTCGGCCTTATATTCGCAACCTGCCCCCGAACGTCACGCAGCTCTCGCCCTCGATCGGGGCACGAATTACGGCGTCGTTCGGCTCTCGCTTCTCGAACGCCTCTATGAGAGGAACTACATGCAATGCCTGCAAAACCCGGATTCCTCAACATGGCGCTTCCAGATTCGCAATAATAGACAAGTAGTGTCTGCCCAACAAACCAAAGAAGGCGGGGTAGTGTTGAAGATGCAGAGTGTAACGGGCGAAAAGAGCGAAGAGGAATTGGAGGTTGATTATGTATTTGTGGCGACGGGGTATGTGAGGAATGCTCACGAGGAAATCCTCTCTGGGGTTCAAAACTTGCTGCCAGGTGGGGAAGGCAAGTTTGAGGTGCAGAGGGATTATAGGGTTAAGTTTGACGAGGGGAAGATTGGCGAGGAGGCGGGGGTTTGGCTACAAGGATGTAATGAGGGGACGCATGGGGTGAGTTCTTTCTCTTTTTCTTTTTTTTTTAATTGTCAACCCTTGAGATTCCTTGAAGCAACATCTGCTAGAGAATATAAACTAACAGGACTTAGTTGAGCGACACACTCCTCTCAATCCTAGCTATTAGAAGCGGAGAGCTTGTCCAGAGTATCTTCGGCGGCAGTCCGGAAATCAAGAAAATCAAAAACTAGACCTCGGAATCTAGTCGTAAGGATGTAAAGAACGTTGTCTGAAGGCTGCTTTCTGAAGAGTCAGTCATAGGAGCGAGCGAGTAGACGAGAAAAAGCATTGTTGACATTTGGCGTTTGGTGGGTTCATCAGCGACTCCTCTAAATCTTCGTAGATGGGGGGGGCTAAAGAGACGTTGAGACTTTGAGAATAGTAGGTGTCGTGTTGTCCATTGTAGTTAGCGTTGGAACGAACGTACAAATAAAATGGTACATATTTTTGCATTTTCAGATATATCTTAGTGTCTATTATCTCTTATTGCTAACTGGAAAGTGTACCGCGTTAGAGACAGAACTTTGGTATATGCGGGAATCTTTCAATCGTATTCATGAACTAGCACAGCCACTTAGGGTTTTGCTCTATAGGGGTAGTAAGCAACTTAAATGTGAGCTCAGCGAGCTTATCCCCACACACCTTTTCCGAAGCTTGTAAAGACTTCGAGGGTAACAGGCACCTCAAATTTCACAGATAAGGAAGAATACTCATGCGTTAAATACTCGCTAATCGAGGAATGGGTCTACGAGAATCAACTCTCGCTTAACTTAATAAAATCTTTAATTTCTGTTTTATTGGTTGTATGTAAAATGAAGTCTCACACTCTCAGGAGGGTCTAGCATGGAATCTTTGACTAATGGAAACATTTCCCCTTATTTTAGTCTAATATATTTTATCTAGCCCCTCAACATATCTCGATCTTGCTCCTCCCTTCATTCCCCGTTTCTTATCTCCTATTCTTTCTCCCGCTAAAAATGATCTTCTTTTCGAACGTCGCAACTATCTTCATTCCTCTCCAAGTCCCTCTTGTATCAACAGTTCCTACTTTCACTACTCTCATTGAGGCATATATGTATGCGGGCATAACATTGTATACACTCCACACATTTTTATTAAACCACTAGGAATCAAGAATAACCAAGTAGGGTTTGCAAATTTTAATAAAAGATTGCAAATGGCATGAAAGTAGTGTGGATACATAGAAGCAATAGAAACTTACCCGCAAAATAAATTACAAAACGAGGCGAGCGAGGAAGAGCGTAGAACGCTTACCTGCTGTGTAATACGCTATGTTGAAGAGCGACATTAGAGCACTGAATTCTTATCTAGCATCTGTAAGGTCTTTTTGAGGGCGCCGAAGCTAAGAATGTCGACGTTGGCACTCGCTAATCTTAATATAGGAACAGGGGATATTGTAAATATTGAATTCTTTATTTTATAGTGTGGTAGCTATTTCATCTTCACCTTGAGGACGGGCCCCCTAAAACCAAGAACGATAACATACAAGTAATCCAAAAGATCACTTGACAAGCACGCTAAGTGAGATTCGAAGAATCGCGGTTGCTAGTGCGTTGAATACTCTGAGAACATGCTATAGCATAAGTATTATATCAATAGAACCTTTTACACTTATGCAGCGACGAAAGCCACATAGAATCTAGACTCTAGATAGACTTATGCAGACACAACAACTCTAACGCCTTCACCTCCAACTCCTCCATCGACTCCACCAACGGAATCCCCCACCTCGCACAAACAACCTGCACATTCCCCTTCCTCCAAAACCCATCGGGACAACAAACAACCAACTTCCCGCCGTTTGCATGCAACCCCAACTCCATCAAGCTGATCGGGCTCTGCGTCCCAGGTGCCAAATACAGCGCAATCACATCCGCCTTCTCCATGTGATCCAACTCCCATTCAACCTGCGTCCTGAACAGCGGATCCGAGATATCTTGTTTCCAGCTGCTATCCCTGTTCGAGACTTAGTATATCCTTCTTGGGAAACATTTCTTAAAATCGCGTAGAGCAGAGCAGGAATTCTTGTTTGTGAGAAGTACAGACTTACCAGTCGTCACGGCGAGGGTTGAACACCGTAAGCGGGATGGTGGAGGAGGCGGATAGGAAGTTGGAGAAGTTTGTTTGCCAATCTACCGCTTTGCCCATCTCTATGCTGCCGGCTAGGAAAACAGAAGGGCCTTGGGGGTCTTGGAGGTGAGGCGGCTTGATGATTGTGATTTGTCTTTCTGCCATGGTTGCACTCTTGAATCGTCTTTAGAATTGAAGGTCTGACACTGGAGAGCAAAAGCTGGAGTTGAAGATAAGAAAAGCTGGCGTCCAAATTGGCTATCGGCGCAAAGATATAAAGATGAAGATGAGAGAACAGAATTAAAAGCAGTGCGATTAGCTGAATGTTACGGGTCAGCAAGTGTCATGTCATAATCGAAGGGATCTAAACATAGGGGAGGTCGGATGATAAAGAGAGTAGTTTGACTTGCACTATCTTGTTCAGGAAGCTTGTGTTATCCAGTCATCCGAGAGGAAATAACAATGTTTAAGCTTATGATCTTGTCTTCAGTAGGCTGCGGGGAAAGGATGTTGTTGTAAAGATCTGCACAAGGATCTCAAGAGACACCCACTCTCGAATGCACTGCACTATGGCGGGGTGACCCCACCGCAACCACGCCCTCAACTTGACATCTAGAGAAAAAATCTAGTCAACTCCACTCCCCTTCTCCCAGCTATAAAGCCTCCTCTCCCTCACTATACCTCGGATTAGAACAGTAGAAACAGCAATTCGAAATGTCTCCATCACAGTCAGGCGTCGTGGTCCGCCACGCAACACAGCAAGGTTTCTCGCTCCTTCAATACCTCCCCCATCTCTTTTAATCACTAACCACTTACTCCACAGACGTCCCTACAATCCTGCAATTAATCCAAGAACTCGCCGATTACGAGAAGGAACCCAACGCCGTACAAGCCACCCACAACTCCCTCCTCAAAACAATCGCCTTCGCGCCGTCACCGGACATCACCGCTGGAAAATCAACCCCTTCCACCGGCGACCCCATATCCCCTACTCGTCCCGCCCGCTGTTACCTCCTCATCAATCCCACGGGCCAGTGCGCCGGGATGGCTCTCTACTTCTATAACTATAGTACGTGGCGCTCCAAAGCCGGAATCTACCTCGAGGACTTATTCGTGCGGGAGAGTGAGAGGGGAAAGGGGTACGGGACGAGGTTGTTGGGGGAGTTGGCAAAGGAGGTGGTGGAGATGGGAGGAGGGAGGCTGGATTGGAGTGTGTTGAAGTGGAACGAGCCGAGTATTAAGTTTTATGAAGGGATTGGAGCGAAGAGGATGGAGGAGTGGGTTGGGATGAGAGTAGACGGGAGTGGGTTAGGGGAGTTGGCTAAGAGGGCGGAGGCGTTGTAGGGAGGTTTAGAAGAGGTGTGATTTAAGTGGTATTACAGGATGATTTTGTACATATAGAGATAGAGAGATACTCGGAACCCAACTGCACTGGGAGGGTGGAAAAATATGGTTGGTGTATAGATGGGATGTCACTTGTATTTGCACATTTGCCATTTTCTTCGCCGTTTTTCCAACTTCGGTCTGGCTAATCCTCAATCAATGGCGGGTTTTTGCCTCCTCGCCTTCTGCCTTTTTTTGGTGGCTGTGCCGGTGGTGGCAGAGTATCTAGATCTTCAAAGAGTTCCATATCTGGAGGGGATACTTTTGTGAGATCACCTCTTTCAGGCGCAGTTCTCCCACCCGCCCATTCTACTGTCCAGGCTCCGGTAGAGGGATCTTGTGTCATCGTAGCTGTCGTAGCCCAGACGCTCCCATATAACCTACGCATCGCTCTACTCCAAGAGGAGGTGCGAACTGATTTCTCGACCACTTTCTTTCGGGTTATGACTTCCTGAACGGGATCAAAGCGCAAGTCGTCTAAGTCTGGGTCGTTAATCCTTCGAGGAAATTTAATGTATTGTAACACTGCTGTGTTCTTTTCCTCATCCGTCAGAGGTTCCGGAGGGGGCCCTTTCCTTTTCGGAGGAACTTCCTCGAGAGGAACAGTGCCCAGAGCCAAGTCTCGCAATCGATTGAATTCATGGACGGGAACGGGTGGAAACAGCCTTTGAAGTGTTTTCCGATACCATTTCCGCCGTATCGACTCTTGGAGTTTGAGGGGAGTCTGTCGGCCCCAAATATTCAGCCTTGGGATTATTGGTTTTTTACTTTTGATAACAGCTGATTGGTATCCTGGAGGCTGGTTCTGCATCTGGCTCATTATAAATATAGTGAACTTTGACGGTAAGTTTGCCAAAGACCTCTGGGGTTTGGGATTCGAGACTTCAGTGATCAGCTGCTCCAATGCTGTATCATCCTGGGGGAGGGTTGTTTCATTAGGCTGTAGAAGACTCTCGATCAGACGTCGCTTTCGTGGGCCCACTCGACCATGTGCGGCGAGAAGGATCTTTTTGAGATACCTCGTGTTGCCATTGCCGGCTTCTTCGATCTGTCGGGCTTTCGTCAAGGCTTGTCTGATTCTCGGCAACGGGCGAGATCGCTGGTCGGGAGGAAGGGCGAGAAGATCTGCATACATGGAGCGCTTTTGAAAACGGCGCCTGATATAGGAGTAGACATAGCTTCGAGCAAACGAATCTGGCAGATAGGATGTTGCTCGGAGAAGAGCTCTGTATGCATGGCGGACGTGCTGGGCATGGTATGCGAAGAGGTTCGGTTCGAGCATGATATGATGATAGAGGGGCCGTGGAGCAGATAGATGGCGATCGGATGAATGAAGCCGAGGATCGAGTCCGGCCTTCAGAATGGTCGCATTGTTGTGATTGCGCTGAGGGCTCGAAGTCTGGAGTCTCTCCTGGCGAGCTGCGGGTTTGCGGTTTGATACTGTTGATATGTGTTTATGGATGCCTCAGGTTTGCGGCCCGTAGCGTAGGTCCGTTTACGACGCATTTACAGCATCGCGTATTTCTAACGCGTTACCCTATTTGTGAGGACGCAAGTCGAAGTGACCATTGCTCAGACAAAACACCGCGATCAGACAAATGCCATCGGGTGCTTTCTACTGCCAGCAAATGCTGCAAATCTGGATGCTCTCGTCGGCGGTCGACAGCTTCTTGCTGGTGTAATTCATCTTCCGTCGCAGAACTCCCGGCCTTCTTCTAGTCCTCCTAGTGTTCTTCCGGACGCGAGGCGCGACTTCATTTCCTCGCACATTCAATGATTGGCCGTCTCCTCATACTCGCACCCCCACACCAGAAGAAACCACTTTACTCCCTTCAACGCGTTGCTACACGAACGTCACGTCTACCCTCCCTGCTCCCCTCTGACCGGCGCGTCTCCTATCGCCATTGTCCAGAGTCGCAAAAGAGATTGAGAACGAGTGACCGAGTCGAAGAAGGAACGTCTTGATCGTGAGCCGGCCTGAGTTACCCTGGGCACAGAACCTCCCTCGCTCAATCGCCAAAGAAACCTCGGTGACGCGAGCTCCCTTCGACTTCCAAGGCGCTTCCCACTTCGATATCGATCCCACATGGCCTCTGCGACCATCACTTCGAACCCTCAACCCCTTGCGACCACCTCGAACTCTCGCCAGAATCACTTGAGTCGACCTCCCTCCTTCTCGACTAGCGGCGCATTCGACAGCCAAGACTCCCCTGCCCGACCCAACACGCAAATGTCGTTCAATATGAGCCAGGGCTCCCAAGGGAGCAGCCTGATGATGCACCCGGGAACCTCTTTTCGCCCGTACGAAGCGGGCAATGGGCTCAATAGGCGAGACTCGGCGCCCCAGATATACTCGGTCGGCTCTTATCTGGCGTCGTTGAAGAAATGTCTGCTAACAGGTCATAGGCCATATATTCGGGAGTAGATGTATATGAAATGGAAGTGAACAGTATTGCCGTCATGCGCCGGCGGAGAGATAGCTGGCTCAACGCTACTCAGATTTTAAAAGTTGCTGGTGTTGAAAAGGGGAAGCGCACTAAGGTACTGGAGAAGGAAATTTTAATAGGGCAACATGAGAAAGTCCAGGGAGGCTATGGAAAGTACCAGGGCACTTGGATCACCTTTGATAGAGGTCTCGAGTTTTGTAAACAATACGGTGTGGAAGAATTGCTTCGTCCGCTATTGACATATGATATGGGTCAGGACGGGGGGATCGCCGGGCGTGGAGGAATCGATACCCCAACAAAGGAGCAAGCCCTCGCAGCCCAGCGTAAGAGGTTGTACAACGCTGGTATTGAAAGTCGAAGCAGTGGGCAGTCCGGAACCTTCTTTAAAAACATCTCAAGCACGGCCTCGCACGCCGTTGCAGCTATTAGCAAAGCTCGGTTTGATTCACCAGTACCGCGGGTGAGAAACGGCAATATGAGTCGATCCCAAAATCCCAGCTTCAGTAGGCAATCATCACAGCAACATCTCGGCTCTCAAGAATCAGCATTCCCAGGAGGCTCACAGCAGAGTATGAAGAGTTTTGCCTCGGCCGATAGCTTCAATGCCAATGGGCCACAAGACTCAGCATATGCAACGCAGTATTCGCATAACGGGCAGAACGATGTTAGGAATGGAGACTTCGACGAACCACCACGGAAGCGGATACGGACATCGCCAGGCCCAGGAGACCCCAATGCCTCAGGTGTGGGGGAACCTTACTTTGATATGTCTATGCATGAAGCATCGCCAACGGAGCCGAATGACTCTTTTGTCTACCAGTCTCAATACATGCAGCATGATGACACTCCCCTTGGTCCTCTCCAAAGCAGCCAAGATGCGAGAGGTAATCAGACTAAGGAAATTCTAATGTCTTTATTCACCAGAGACGCACAAACAGACTTCAGCAAGCATAAAGTAAGTGAATTTGAACCTCTCCTTATCATCTCATCATGTCGCCCTTTACTAGGCTTCATTTTTTAAACTTGCTCCCTGCCTATTCACTCTACGATCTTAGCACTGACGTTTGAAAAGGCATTCCTCACCTTAAGCGCCGAAGAGCTCGATACTCCGATTGACAACAGCTGTAATAGTGCCTTGATCTGGGCTGCAACGCTAGCGCGAGGGCCTCTCTTAAAGGCTTTAATTGATGCAGGAGCAAGCATTTTCCGAGTAAATGCTTTAGGAGAAACCGCCTTGATGCGATCTTGCCTAGTCACTAATAATCTTGATGCTGGCAGTTTTCCAGATCTTTTGGAACTTCTTGGTCCAACAATTGAACTACGAGACGGTCGCGGCCGAACTGTGCTTCATCATATCGCTGTTACTTCCGCTGTCAAGGGACGAAGCCAAGCAAGTAAATACTATCTGGAGTCGCTGCTCGAATTTGTGGTTCGTCAAGGCAGTACACCTAATAGCTTCAGTAACGGATCTCTTCCCATGAAATCCATCGGCATTGGTCGTTTTATGTCTGAAATTGTCAATATCCAGGATAAGTCTGGCGACACCGCTCTGAACATTGCGTCGAGAATTGGCAATCGGAGCATTATTTCTCAGCTTATAGAGGTCGGCGCAGACGCTTCAATTCCAAATCGATCAAATCTGAGTCCGATTGACTTTGGCGTTGGAGATCCACAAGACTTCGAGGGTCGTCCTGGTGATCAATCTCGAGGCCCGTCAGGTCATGATGCGAAAGAGAGCAGTACAGATATCATCTCATGTAAGTATTCGCCCCGCTCTCCATGTTCACTCTTCTAACTTCCTAAGCAATTTCGACTCTTTTGACGGAGACTGAAGCAGAATTTCGAAAAGAGATGGACAAAAAACAGGCTAAGATTGACGAAATTCATGCTCAGCTTCGAGATGCATCCGGTGAATGTGGAGAACAACGACGACGGGTAGAAGCCTACAAGGCTGAAGTTAATAACCACGAATCTCGGAAGCTTAAAATCGACAATCTCGCCCGTGCTTGGGAAGATGAGGGCGCTAAGCTCTTAAGAATGCAAGGCAAAGCCGGCGAGCCGGTCACTACCCTCAGCCGCGAGGTTGACGCGATATTGGGCGATGCAGATAAACCTCTTAACATTCCGGAACCAGGATCCAGTGCTCTGGTTAAAGCCAATTACGATCCTCAACAGCCCGTTGCTCTCGCCGCATCCTCAGATCGCCAAATCCTAACCACCAGTCTTCCGCCAGCTCACGTCTTACGAGCTCGAGCCAACGCTTATAAAACAAACAACCAAGATTTAGAGGATCAGGTAATGCGCCTACAGAGCAAAAGCTCGGAGCAGGCAGCCAAGTACCGGAAGCTAATCAGCCTATGTACGGGCGAGGAGGAAGCCAGCATCGATACGAAGCTCGAGAATCTAATGCGTGCTGTGGAGAGCGAACGCCCTGATGTAGAACTCGGTCGTGTGCAGGACTTCTTACAACGAGCTTATGGTGTATGACTGAATCATGGATCACGAATTTGCTTTGCATTGTGCACAGGAGTTGGTTAGATAGATTCGGAGAGCGAGAGTTGGATCTGGATCTTGTTCATAACGCTAGGGAAGGATTGCGCTGCATCGTGCATTGGAATGGCGTATTTTGTGGATGGTATAGATGATGGAAGGAGGCAGGGGTGCATAATTTGGGGGAGTGTTTGTATATACGGGATGGAATGGAACGTGGTTTGGGCTAGGGTATGGGTGCATAAGAAAGTATTTGTGGATAGGATCTCCGAAGGATACATGTAATACTCATGTATCCTAGATAAACATAACGAAGCAAACATTAAATAAAGCAAAGCCTCTTCATTACTAGTGTCACTTATTTTGACACGATTTCATCCGGGAGGGAGGAGGCGATAGCGAGGCGGTGATACTAAGTGAAGGCACATACACTTCCCAGCCACTTTCTTTCCCAGCATCTCTCTTCCGAATATTCGGGCCTTGAATCGATGTTTAACCAGGAGAAGTATTTTAAATGTCGTGGTCGTCACTAGATTGTAGGTAGGATTTGATAAGCGCCCCCCTGCGTGAGATTAATAAGCATTCACGGTCGCTAGTCTGGTGCCTCAGGAGACTTTCTCTATAGTCCTCTAATCAGCTAGACTGCATATTATTTCTTTTCCCCCAAGTACGTGTGGAGGATATGGATCAAATTAAATCCATATTCCTGCGCGACCTATATGCCGCTATAGAAACGAGCAAAGCCGGATCCGGAGATACTTCCATGCCCTGTATCTTATTCTTAGCATTTTCAAGTAGAGTAAAACTTTTTCTATGTCTAACTGTGGGTGGGTTTGAAGGGCGGCAAGTGAGGTGGCAGGGCAGATTGTGGCATAGCATACGAGGTGGTCATCTGAAAATCGGTCGCTGTCGTTGTCGCATCCTAATAACCTCAGCTCGGCTAAACTACTCGAAGCCATTGGCTCTCGAGTATCCTTTAGCAAAAGAAGTATTAAGTACTGTGCTCCTAGGACTTGATGGAAGAAGCAGGAATCGCTCTCTAAGCCTGACTTTTATAGAGCTTAGCAAATGAAAATAGCTTTAGGGGATTTTATTTGCGCTTTTTAGCTCCTTTCGTGAGTATGATAGTGATGATTAAGCGAGGCGTTGTCAAGCCTCCACCAATTTTGCTCAGCACCAGACTAAGCCCTGAAGAAGAAGAATTAATGGCTCCGCCAGAAAACACGAAGTTTTTGACGTGCCCACAATGTTTCTTGCATTCCAGATTTTGGTGGCAGAGGCTATTTCGGATTTGGGATTGGGGCTTTTGCTTACTTCCCACCACGGAGTCATCGACTTTACTTTCATCTTTCGTGCCTCTGGGCAATGAGAACTGCTTCATCCTTTGAATCCAGCTGCTTGTTTTTGATAATTATAGCAAGGAAGGGGGTGTCTATGGACTATAAAGAGGATGCTGAAAGGACCAGAGATTTTGATTTTTCATCATCATCATCATCTTCTTCGTCTTCATCTTCATATTCACAAACACATTTATACACATCTTCATCCACAAAACTTCACTAAAACCACTTCAAAATGCAATTCTCGACCCTCATCCTCGCTGCACTCTTGCCCCTTTCGATCATGGCATGGCACGATTCGCTCACATGTGGTAGCCCCACAAATGCAGTTGATACGGCGCATTGCAACCAAAGTATCTAAACCCTTCCTTCTCCCCCCGTACATTTCTGAATTCTTACCATGCTATCTAAACCTCTGTGATTACCAAGGGCAGAATCAACGTAGAGGCATTAGAGGAATATATACTTACAAAGCGTTAATAGTGTACAAATGCGTACAAGATATCAAAAAGCCAGGCCACGGAGTCATTCAACGCAAAACGGCAGCGGGGGGTGCCGTCGATCGGGAGTGCTTGGCTGGTGGGGCAAAGCATTGCATCTGTGAGGCTAGTGGAAGGTGAGTCTTTTAGGTTACGCTTTTGGGTTTCCGATTTTGCCTTTGAGGGTTACAGGACTGATTTGAGTATGATAGGAATTCTGCTGTTGAGATTGGATCAAAGGCTGGTGCAAGGTAAGATTCCATTTTTTTCTTCGCCTTTGTAGCTCTTAGGATGGGCTAATTTAGAAAAACAGCAAGGTCACGGCTAGGGATCTGGAGGATAGAGAAGCGAGCGAGTATTAGGAGTTCTGAGTTTATGACTTTCCAGCGTTTCTTAAAGGGAGGCCTATAAGAAACAGAGAATTGCCTGCATCCATAGTTGATTAGAGAGTGTGGCCGTAAGAGTGTTCTAAGGTTTCCTTCATTTGTTGGCTTTTGGTGCCCAGGCGTTTAGAGATTCAGCACTTTCGTTTTGTAGAATACAGAGGGTTATACTCAATTCTCTCTCCCATGGTGTTGCTAATGACAGGTTTCTAAACTTTGAGTTTCAAGTGTCTTTAAATTTTACTTCTTAGTTATCAGTTAGGGTGGAGAGCAGACTTGAGGGGTATTATCAAAGATCCCGCTCTTGCAAATAGAATAATCGCAGCTTTTACTATTGAAACGTAATTCTGTCACGAAAAGCTTTCTTCTCAACTACAGCGACAAAGCACTCCAGTTGTTGCTTTGATGTTACAACTGGGCAATGAGCAACCAAACAAATCATGCGCACCCCATCTCCTTTCTTGGGTTCTGATTTTACTTATGTTTAAGCGTTAAGAAAGGTTTGATATAGATTAATAATGGATAAGCTTTCAAATCCATATACACATTACCAAAACAATCAAATTTAAATAATCTTTTGAGAATTTAAGTAGCCGCAAAATTTATGGTCGTTCGGTTAGCACACATCGCTAAATCTCTTACGTATTACGTGCCTCGCGTGCGTTGGCTTCAACGCCTAATTCTCACAGTCAGACAAAATTCTAAAGGGCATATTATCATTTTTTAGAACCGCTAGAAATATCAATACACTGTCCCGAACTATTTATCGAACTATTGCAATACCACATCTGTACAAAAGATCCCGTCAGCACCCGCGATATCATCATCGTCCATGTCTAGTCAAGACTCACTCCATCCCTTCCCTCGTTTGCCATTCGAAATTCGTCACGCAATTTAGAAACTATGCGTCCCTCATCCAGTTTTTGACGTCGATGACTTACCTTGGAAGAGGATCTATATGTCTGGCGCGAAGGGAAGCGGGTGCCGATCATGTGCAAAGATACTTGGAAAACAAGTGAGAAAAATGCTCTTCCACCACGAATTGCTCGAGTATGTCGGGAATCGAGAGCTGTAGCGAAGGAACGAGATATTGGGATTGAAGAAGTAGACGTTTGGCCCTGGCTAAGTGGAAAGATTCGTCAGCAAGAAGAAACAAGGCATTGGTTTAATCTGGCCAATGATATTGTACACATGAATGTAAGGAATCCGATTTCTTTCAACCTGTCAGGATTAATTCTAATCGTATTCGGGCATTATATATTAAATTTCCTCCGTCGTTTTCGTTGTAGCTTTAGATGTGAGCAAATTCGGGTGTTCCAAAGGTTGTCTAGTCTTTTGGAGTACTGATTGCACCTCCCCTAAAATACGAGCCGTGATAAGTGTTTCTAGAAATATTTCTTGACATCTTAGAATTCCTGTTTGCTTCTGGCTCTGCTCACTTCCTATCTGACTTGCCTTCTTAACTGCTATTAACAAGCTTCTTGAAAACAAAAAACTATACTAAGTTATAATTCATCTAGTGGGATTCAAGCTTCTTAAGCGACGCCGAAAGTTCCCTGACTGGTCTACAGGTTTATTTTGGCTGGCCCGCCCGCCCGCAGCTAGTCCTTTCTTATCATGTCCGAACAACCGCATTATCTACAACAATAATAATTCTTACCGCCAGGCCTGCCTCATTAGAAACCTAACAATTATTCCTGCCGCCCAACCGGCCTCATCTAGGCCTGCTTCACTGGGGCCTACTTGTACTATCTTCCCGCCAACTTTGCGACGACCGCTATGGAGCCCGAGGCAAAGAGAATCAAAGTCGACACAGGTAGTAAGTACTTCCCGAAGCTGGTTGATCCCCTGGTCCAGACCCAACTGACCCAAGGCTCAGTTCAGAGGGAGTTGATGGCAAACCCCCCCCACCAGATTGTTTTACTGCCGGCTGAGCAGCTTCTACGGGAACTTTTGCTCGAATGCGCACAGCATTTCCCCGGCCTCGAGATCTGGATCGTGGGTGGCTGGGTTCGTGACCGCCTACTCGGTATCCCTTCATCCGACGTTGATTTGGCGCTGAGCAAGGTGACGGGTAGCGATTTTGGCAAGTTCTTAGAGAGCTTCTCCGCGGAGCCAGAAATCGAATCCAAGTACCGCCAGAAAGTAGCCGACCTGGGCATCGCTGGTTCCAGGTTCACCAGGTTCCACATAATGGAAAGAAACGCCGGCATGTCTAAGAAGCTCGAGACAGCTGGCGGCAAAATATTTGGCCTAGATATTGATTTGGTGAATCTTCGAAAGGAGGTCTACGACGGGCAGAGCCGCACTCCCGAGCTGGAGTTTGGCACCCCCGAGGAAGCTGCTTTCCGTCGCGATGCTACAGTAAACTCCCTATTCTTTCATCTGGAGAAGCAGGAGATTGTTGACCTCACGGGCAGAGGCCTCAAAGATCTAGATGCGAGAATCATGAAGACGCCTCTAGATCCGCGCCAGACCTTTATGGACGATCCACTACGGGTGCTGCGGCTTATACGGATTGGCAGTAAACTCGGCTTCGCCATCGACCCGGAGGCTATGCGTTGTATAAAGGACAAGGAGATACGGCGAGCCCTAGACACAATGATCACTCGCGACAGAATCGGTATTGAATTGTTCAAAATGATGACAGATCCAAGCCCAGAAGTCGCTTTTCAGCATCTTTTCGAGTCCAACCTCTATACCCCAGTCTTTATCCGCCTCGATTCTTACCTCCCCCAGACCTTACAGGCTGAATTCTCTATGCTAGGACTATCTACATCATCGCTGTGGCCAATCACGTGGCCGCGGGCCTACCGACTTCTCGCCTACCTCTTGAAGGACGGCAGCAATCTGGGCATGATGGTTCAATCTGAGGAAAATATCAATTGTCTCTGGACTATGGCTGCCTATGCACCGATTGCTGGGCTCCGACAAACGATGCTTAAACAGGCGATCCAGGAGGCAACAACCGCCATCAGAGCCCCTACTAAGATATCTAAACTTCTTGAGAGCGCGCTCAAAAATTTCGATTCCATTCACACCACCGTGGAGGCCATCGCGGCTCACCCAGAGAAACCTCCTCCACGAAGCGTCATCGGCATGGCAATTCGCTCCTGGGGCGCAGCCTGGAATGCGCAAGTGACATACGTCATGCTGGCCCAGGCCGTTTACGCACTGCAAGCTTCATCTGCATCAGGGCCTTCCGTATCTAGCTCTTTAATAGATGAGTCGCTTGCAGGGCCACTTCTTAGGAGATATTCCGCGTTTGCAGATTTTGTGTGGGACAAAGACTTGCGAGATGCCCACCTCCAGCATCCATTGTTAGACGGCAATCAGATCCAAACTCTCTTTGGTCTACAAGAGGGAGGAATATTCCTCAAGAGCACACTTAATGAACTTATGGCGTGGCAGTTTGACCATATTAACAGCGGGATTGGGGAGGCTAAAGCGTGGCTTCTTAACCAGCAAGAGAGGTTAGGAGTCCCCAGGCCGGCTCAGGTGAGCTGAGGGTGATTAGCGCCTGAGCAAGAGAATCAATATAAAATACCAAACTTATTGCACATACTTCTTTCGGCGCCTGACGAGTAGTTAGTACCTATTCTTGTAAGGCCCGATGATCAAAACAGAATTCGTCAGTTCTACGAGTTATGGGCTGCTAAATCACCGGGGGATCTCGAAACAAAGCGCTACCTCGAGAAAGCGCTAGATTCGACTGCTACGGGGCTACAACGAAAGGTCGAGAAGTGGAAATACGAGCTGTTGGTATATTGGATAAGGTTTAAGTGTGATCAGGCAATGCGCAATGGCGTCGCTAGCGCCGAATATTTAGAGGAAATCTGGTATAAGGCCGAGTTTCCTGTTCACATTATGCAAGATTATGCTGAGGGGCCAGGAGCGGATTAGAAGGGTTTATTTCATGAGGAGCATCCTTTTGTGATGAAAGTTATAGAGGAGATGCCGCGGTTCGAGCCTATGATTATGTTTCGTCTTTGTGAGAAAAGGTGTTACGAGGCAGCATAGATAAGCTTTGGTTGGCAACCAGGCTTTAAACTAAGAATCACTTAGCCCTAGGCTGGTAGAAGAAATGCGTTGATAATTAAGTCAAAGCACGCGCATCTTGAACAAACGATTTCAAGATGCCTATTTTACAAGTGAGATCTGAGAAACTAAATCTTTATAATAATCAAGATTCCTAGTTTTTTTTCCTAGATATAACAACCAGGAAACTAGTGTCTTTACTCCCGTAAGGCCGCTTGAAGCGAGACTAAAGTATAGCCTTACATCTTCCTCTTTTGTAAAACTTTCTCTTAATCCTGACACTTATAATCTCCTGAGAAAAACTAAACAACATGAGCGCTCAAACTTATCTTTGTAGATCTCAATCTGTGAAGTCCACCCAGTCTGATCTGAGCGAAAACGGGAGCTGTGCCCCCTTCCCACTCGCTAAACTCGGAAGGAATGTACACAGAAAGCGTAGGAAGCCGCCTTTCCAAGCAATGTTCTATAGCGTCACTTGCAATTTGCATTGTTTTGCTGAAAGTTGGGTAGGTGGATTAGATTAAATAATGACATGGGCACTATAAATGGAGATGCCGCACATAGACTCGACTTAGATCCTCTTCTAGGTAAAAACTTGCAGCCCGCCCTTCGCTATCATATCTAAGCAGAATTAGTCATAAAGCGAGAGAGCAGGGGTATTATTCCACACACACCAAAAGAAAACCTCTGCGAGGAGTAATGCGACAACAAAATCAAGTCAAATAAAAACAAAAAGATTATAGCACTGGGTAGAACTTGTGAGGTTCTAGTAGGAATCGAACCAACATCCCCGGAAATTTGACGATCTGAATCAATCAGAATCCGATGTGCTAACCATTACACCATAGAACCGTGTTTTCGGTTATCCTTTGTGGACGGGGTCATCTTATTTCAAATCATATCCTAACACGCTTTATCACGTGCTATATCGGCAAAGCGTAACTCCGACAAGCCCTGTCCAAGAAAGAAACATGGCTCCCGAGGCTCCGTGACTGGGCTTCCAACTAAGGGGATGACGCACCGATAAAACTGGCCGAAATTGGTACGTGCGCTACTACCAAAACCCTAGGAATTCCATATTCACTAGCTTTCCTACACTTCTATAATCCCTTTATATAAAAATCGTACTGCTATTAGAACTTCTCCCTACATACTTCCTTCACTTCTGCTTAAATTCAATCTTTGCGGCTTCAGCTGTTACGCAAATACAATTTTCCGCCGGTCGTTCCTTAGAGGGCACCAACGCTAGTACAATTAGCCCCGCCTTACGCAGAATTTCCAAAATATATGTCAGGAAAGTAACAGATACTGTCTATCCACGATTCTGACCCAGCCTGACCTCCTCCACGCCTTTTCCTCCCTTTTCTCGCACACAATTTCTCTGTCAAACCCCCTTCAAAATGGTCTTTCCAGACGCCGGTCCCGCATCCGCGGGAGCGATTGAGACGCTGAAAAATGTCCTTATCGATCCCAAAGAAAATCTCGGCCGTCGATATCGAGCTCTTTTCTCCCTCAAGCATGTTGCAAAGTTTGGCGCGGAGCCCGTCCCAGCTATCGAGGCCATGGCTGCTGGATTTATCGATGACTCGGAGCTCCTGAAGCACGAGATTGCTTACTGCTTGGGCCAGACTAAAAATACCGCCGCTATGCCTTTTCTTCACGAAGTGTTAAAAGATTTGAAGCAGCAACCTATGGTTCGGCATGAAGCTGCGGAGGCGCTGGGTGCTATAGGAGATAACAACAAGGAGACGATGACGCTGTTGCAAAAGTACAGAGACGACCCCAACGAGATTGCTCCCATCCGCGAGACTTGCGAGCTGGCATGTACCAGAATCGAATGGGAAAATTCAGCAGCACGAGAGACCGAAAAATTGAAGGCCAGGTTGTATTTTCACTTCATGCACGTTTCCGCATTTTACTAACTCATCTAGTGAATTTGGTTCTATTGACCCTGCACCACCTAGCGAATACACAGAAAGCCTCGAGAGTCTCGAAAAGACACTACTTGATCCCAAGGAATCATTGTTTAAACGATATAGAGCTATGTTCGGCCTTAGAGAACTTGCATCATCGCCCGATCTTCCCACAACACTTCCTGCAGTTAAAGCTCTCGGAAAAGCCTTCGCCGATGACTCTGCTCTATTTAAACACGAAATCGCATTTGTTCTCGGAGAAATCGCACACACCGCTTCTATACCGGATCTCGAAAGGGTCCTGGCCGACTTGTCGCAAGCTGATATGGTTAGGCACGAGGCTGCTGAGGCTTTAGGTAGCTTGGGCGAGGAGCCAGGCGTTGAAGAGATCTTGCTCAAGTATTTGCATGACGATAACCAGGTTGTCCGGGAGAGTATTATTGTGGCATTGGATATGGCGGCGTACGAGAAGGGAGAGGAAGCCGAATATGCATTGATCCCAGAGTCTACTAACGCATAGAGTATGAATTTCGATCTTCAGACTGCCAGATGCCAAATAGTATCGACTTTAGCCTAGCCGTATACCTGACATGCATCTCATCTTCTCATACACAAACATCGAAGTCACATTCTGCGCTTCTCAATTGTTCGTATTCCACCTGCCCTAAGTCAGCACACTTCATAGAGCGCTAGTTCTGTCCCAACTTACTTGAATCCGCAGTCGCATGTATAGAAGACTGTACTCCCTTCATCCGCGCTTCTCAACTGCACTGTTGTGTATCTAACCTCCTCTCTGCCACATTGTGGGCATGTCTGTTGAATTACGGCCTCGTTTTGTATATCACTTATTTCTACCGTCTGGATAGCGGATCGCTCTTGTCGTAGGAGGGAAGGAAACGAGGAGGCTTTGGTATGGGTTGTAATTGTCTTCGAGGCGGTATCTGCGAAGTATTAGAATTTTTTAAGTCAGGCCAAGGTAGAATAATGCGACCAACCTTTATTTTCTGCAGTACAGCAGTCGCATACAAGAATGGTATTCTTATTACCAGTAGAACTTTCCAACAGATTACCGCAGTCGGTGCAGAATACAAGAGACCCAATGGCAGACATTTTTATTCGATTTTGGCCGAGTGAACAATTTTTTTCCTCTGTGGTTGTCGATTTGACTATGAAATCAATTTACACGGAGTTCTGAGCGGCCGCCCTGCTTAGTCATACGCGCCTTGATGCGTCCGCCGAACGTAACGAACTCAAATCAACGTAATCCTAGCATGTTCGCAACGACAAAGGACAACCATAATTCTTTAGAAAAACCCGAACAACTTGCAGATATCAAATCTGCGTGCTTAGGATTGCAATTCACCTATAGCCTACTTCTTCAGAAGGCTGAGCTATGAAAAGCACAATACGGAGGCTCTCCAATTTCTTCCTGGTGTTGAACGTCTACGATGGACGCAAACGGCGGCCAACATCATAATCAACATGGCATGCCCCATGGAGGTGTTAGGGCATCAGCAGGCAGTAGGGGAGAGCACAAAAAAGCTAAAGTTCTCACTGTGTATGAAGCTCTCCCTTATTCGCCATTCTCTTCTGTCATCCCATTCAACTCTGGTATAGACTCCTCCCTTCCTCTTATGGGTCCAATGCGAGCCTGCTCACTCTTCACTTCCAGATGTGATCCCACTGCCATCCATTGGTCTTCGATCGAATCCAATATTCTCAACTCCCGCTGATCGCGACCAAATAAGACAAGGCTTGGAAAGCCTCAATATCGAGATACAGCAGAACCCCCAAGATACATCTCAGAAGCTACAGAAATCCTTACAAGATCTGAAGGAACTGCTCAAGCCGGAGGGAATTCCGCAATTGTGAGTTTGGCGGCGTCTGCAAATACCTGGAGCTGACTTATTTCAGCGACTTTAAGGTTGGGCCAAAGAATCATGTAAACACCGGGGCGAATGAGGATATACAGGTGTCTCTCTCACCTTTCGCACGAAGGGTCTTGGACCAGACGAATCCCAGATTTAGTTACCCGCCGCTCGTAAAGAAACCTCTCTCAACCTCGAAGGTGAGCGAACAACAGAAGCGGCGAAACCCATCGAAGTCGACGCCCAAATCTACCCACCCATCTATGACCAACTCGCAAGCATATAACAGCAATACAACCGTTGAGGTGCAGCTCCCTCGCTCTCAAAAGGGGTCCTTTTCTACCCCTCCACACGCTTCTTTAGCTCGACAAACGTCGAACTTTGCAATCGAAATTCCTGAGCTACCTAAGTCCTTCCCTCGAGAGCAGTATCTACCTTCGAATATCCCTGTTGTGGAAACGCCTCTGTCTGCTTCCCAGTATCATTCCCATCCTCAGCTTAATCATCATTTCCAAGAAGAACAACGTCAACCACAACCAAAAATTCTTCTGCCTAACCAACAACATCAGCCTGACTTTGATCGCCAATCTTCCCATCAAAGTACCCACCTCGCTCCATCAAGAAGTTCAGACTCAAACATCTCGTTGTCATCTTCAAATGCAACTCTAGCAGTTGTGATACCAGGTCTACCCCCAACCTTTCGGCAGGAAGATTATGAAGTGTTACCAGACTCGCCTGATACTCCGACACATCTCTCGAGGAAACGAGCACGAGCCGAACTCGATGAGGATGAGGATCAGTTATCTAGACGTGTAGACCAACGAGAGAAAGCAGACGCAGCATTCCGCAGTCTCCGCGATTACCTTCAAGAGCTATTTGAAGCTGAGGATCAGCTTCAGCCAGATAGCTTGCCAGTCAATCGTCTATTTATCACCACGAGCGAAGGCGCAAGTTTAACTACCGAAGCACATAGCAAAGCTGAAAGCCTACTCCAAAAGGTTATCTCTCTGGGAAGATTCTTACAAGCTCCTTTAGAAGATCTCTTGCATTTGCAAAGACTTTGTGAAGGCGCTATGAAGGTCTCGGAGAATATCGACGTGAAGGTCGATGACACTATGAGTGATTCGGAGATTGACTCGTGGTTGCAGCAAATTACAATCGCAGAGCTTGGGGTTAAGGCCGCTCGCACTTCTTTACGGTTGATGGCTGGAGGCCGCGAGGAAAATCAAATATATTCTGAAGATGTTATTCAATCGGCCCTGAATGCCTTCAAGAATGTCACGGAAAATTGCATCATTCCAATTGTGGAAATGCGCAGCACTGGCTCCTCGGCAGTTGTATTTAAGTTGCTCTCGGCGGGAAAAAAGCCCATCGCTAGCCTCCTGACACAATGTCGACGTCTGTTTTCTATCATGGCAAACCTCATTGGTAGCATCGAGCTTTCTGAAACAGTTATCAATACCCTCGAATTTATGGCATCTAAACTAGTCTTTGTAGAGAATGCTCATACAGAGCGCGATTCGATTCTCGGTGTTTCTAAATTTGATAGCTTGCGGGTTGTCGCTATGGATGTTCTAGCTCAGATCTTTCTAAGTCACCCTGGCCAACGCCAAGGCATTTTCGACGAAATATTGACCTCGCTCGAGAAGCTCCCAGTTACCAAACAGAGTGCCCGCCAATTCAAGCTTGCCGAAGGTGGGAGTATCCAGCTTGTTTCAGCCTTAGTCATGCGATTGATTCAGACTAGCGCTAGCAAGCTAGATGAGGCCAAGGAACAGCGGAGGGTTAAGGCTCTCGAAGTCCTCGATGACGATATTAACGGCGAGAACCCCGAACACAAAGCGATAAGCACTTCGACTAGACGCCTTACCATTACTACTGAAACTCGAGGAGAGCAGCAACCAGTCACAGCAATTCAAGAGCTCAAGGATGTTGTTTCTCCCTTGGCGGATACCGCTTTGCAAAATGCATCTTACGTAGTGAGATTCATAGTTACTAGGGCTATGAACTCGACAAAAAGTGGTGATGCACCGTACAGAAACCTCTTAGATCTTTTCGTGCAGGATTTCATTACATGCCTCAACTCCACAGATTGGCCAGCCGCAGAGCTCTTACTACGGTTGTTTCTTATCAAGATGGTACGTTTGGCCGAAGGCGAGAAAACTCCAGCACCAGATAAAAATATGGCTTTGGACCTTCTGGGCTTAATGGGTGCTGCGATATCTGAGCTGAATTCGCATGTACGCAAAACGGCGGCTTCGCTGGAGAACGGGGAAAGCAACCTTGGGAAATATCTGTCGAGTCTCGCAGAAGCCTCCCTTGAAAAGAAAGCTTCGGCGGCTGACATTGTCTCGTGGCCCTGTGGCCCATTTCGCACATCTTTAGAGTATCTCCAGGCGCGATCGTCGTCAGAACCCCACCTGACATCAGCGATTGGTTTCTTCGAGGCTGAATGGGCATTGAAAATTTGCTCGTCGTTTGACTTGATCAGTGATGAAGACGAAGATCACCTCAAGGTCGAAAAAGAGCATGGACGTTTGGCATATAGACTTCGGATGATGGTCACCGATCCTAGGTGGCTTTCAACAGAATATAGTTTTGAAGTTGTTAGCCCAGCCCACGCGAGGCTTGCCTACTCATTGACATTATTAAATTCTCAGTTCTGCGAATCCTTCGGCCGTGTTCTTATGATCTTACTTGGCTCTATGCAAAGCGAACAAGCAACCGTACGCAGCAAGAGTTTAAAGAGCGTCAACCAGGTGCTTGATACGGACCCGACAATTATTGATCGAGAACCAGCTGTTCTGCACCTCATAGGCAGATGCGCGAATGATCAGTCTGTACAGGTGCGAGACTCTGCTCTGCAGCTTATTGGCAAATGCATCAACTTGAGGCCTGCTCTCGAGGAGGACATGCTAGCGAGTATTCTGCAGCGTGTAAATGATAGTGGCGTGATGGTTCGCAAAAGAGCTATCAAGTTAGCGAAGGATATATACCTCAGAAACTTGAATAGAGACGCTCGAAGTCTAATTGCAGATGCCTTGCTCCATCGAGTCAACGATCTGGACGAAGTGGTCCGGGAACTCGCGCAGCAGACGATTGAAGAGATTTGGATGTCACCGTTTTACCAGATTAGCTCAACAGACATCAATTCCGCTCCATACAAACTGGCAATGGCTGAGCATGTTGCCCTTATGGTCAAGACAGTTCACCGAGGGAATGGTGTAGCTATAGTGCTGGACAAGGTTCTTCACAATGTACTATCCCCAAGCGCAAAACTCTCGGCTGCAAACTTGAAAGTTTGCAAGACTCTGGTGGCCACCATGTTTGAGACCATTATCGATAATCGTGCGGGCGCAGGAAACGAAGCGCCATCAGCTCGTGACGCATTGGAGATACTCAAAATTTTCGCCAAGTCGAATTCACAACTCTTCACAACTGATCAAATCCAGCTGTTGTTGCCATACATCTCTAATGTCGCTATGAGTGACGATCTAGTCATTTATCGTTCCGTTGTCATTATCTTCCGACATGTCCTTCCACATTTTTCTAAAGCTCAGCATGGTTTCCTCATTTCTGTCCGGAAAGAGCTTTGTTCAGCCGGTATTCGTATGACCAAGATCATCCTAGACGATGTAATGGCCTGCCTATGGATCATTAGCACGGTACTCGATGACTTTCAGCTTATTACTAGAATGGCTACATCAACCTTGCAAAGCCTTCAGAATATGCAGAGCATTGGCCCAAATCCGGCTGATGGGATCGTGAAAAAATTCAATAGGCAGCTTTTATTTGTCGGAATGTGCGGCAAGCACTTCGATCTCGATCCTCAGCTCCCACAATTTCAACAGAAATTCGCAAAGTTTAAAGGTACCTCGGTCTCCCAGCTTATGTGTGATACTTTTGCGCCGTTCGCTTCTCCATCGCAGATTATGGACACCAGATCCGCTGCCCTAGATGCGATTGGAATGGTCTGTCAAGCGTGGCCGAAGAATTTCGCCTCTCCAAATATTAGTAACTTATTCAAGGAGGTCTTCAGCTCGCGAAACCGTGCTCTCGAGACAATCGTCATGAAGGCATTCAAAGACTTCCTACTGCTCGAGGAAAAGCGCTCCGAGGCTGGACATGAGGGCATACCAGGCGCAACCGCGGATCCTACCGGAACATTGTCGGTTATGGGAGGTGGACAGGGAGATGGCGCTGCTCCCACCCTCGCTCAAACATTTCTTAAACCTATTACTCGGATTGCATTATCTGAACAAAATGACCAGGCACTTCTCGCAACCGAACTCCTTGCTAGCATTTCTCGGCAGGGATTGTGCCACCCTAAAGAGCCTGGGCTGCCGTTGATTGCACTAGAAACATCTGAAAACTCGAAAATCTCAGAGATTGCTTTCCGAGAGCACCGTGCTATGCACGAGAAGCACGAGACGACTCTTGAGAAAGACTATATGCGAGCTGTGCATCTGGCTTACCAATTCCAATCAGATATCTACAACAGCAGCCATGGTGCAACACTAGAGCCATACACTTCTAAACTGCACATGATGGTCGATGTCTTGAAAGTCAGCAAACCAAAGAATCGAAAGAGATTCTTTGAGAACTTGTGTTCAAAAATCGAGTTTGACCTCGCGAGTATGGATACCCTTGAGAAGCTGGGACGTCATTTCCAGTTTGCTCAGTTCATCGTTGAAAACCTCGCCTTCTTTGAGTACGTCACGATTGATGAGCTCCTCGCAGTCATCAATTCGATGGAAAAGGTTGTCGCCGCAACAGGCACAGGAATTGCACATGCGATTGAGACGGAAATCTTAAAAATGGGTTTAGATCAGTCCTTCGAACATCCTGTTCAGCCTGATCTCAGCCAGCTTCGACTACAACAATTAGCAGCTTCTTCAATGATGCTTTCTAGCTTGTGGGGAGCTCGAACACATCTTCGACGCCAGTATGGGCTCATGAACAATAAGCAAAATAGCAAGGGTAAAGCTGGCACAAAAGACCTCAACAAGGCCCCAGTGAAACTTCCAGGTGTGAATGGGGATAGATTTTGGGAGGAGACAAATCTTACAATGGCAGCACTCGAGTCAGAAGAGAGTATGCTGAATCAATGCAAAGCATTCGTCGAGCTTCTCACTGTCGACCAAGATTTTAAGGTTGTTGCTGAAGGTGATGAAGAAGCTGAGCGGGTGAGGCCGAGCACGCCTAGTGATGGCGAAGATAATAGTGGCCCAGCGACGCCGGGTCCTTCTGGTGGCAGTATCAGGGGTCAAAAGAGAAAGGCCAATAGCGCAACACCTAGTGGTCGCAAAAAGAGAGCCAGATCATCCTCTGTGTCTAATGGACGTGGTCGGGCCAAAGTGCATGGGAAGAGAGCAAGCATTGAGAAAAGTGATAATAGCTCAGATGGGGGGTTCTAATGGTAATGGTGTGTATATCCAATAGATGGAAATGGTCTGTTTTGGCGTTCCGAGAAAGGATGGCATAGGGATCGGGGGAACCTTTGCATTATGATAATGGCGTTTGGGTGGTTACCACATATACAGAGGTGGATGGAGCGGCATCTCCTGGGGCTGGTGTTTGCATATTCAGAATTGCAATATTGCATGGAGCAATGAATCATCTAGTATAGCTGTACTATCAACAAAACATAACTGAACATAATTATAAAAATGCCTCATGTCTGTTCTTTTCCGCTATGCGATCTTGTTGTGATCACATTAAAAGAGATACTAGACTAACCTTGAAAAGCCAAAACGGGGAATCAATGACCAAAATCAAAAGAATTTAGGCAGTGTCGTAAGTAGAACGAGAGTATTGGTAAGTAGTAGGCTTGGAAGCAAGGGTAAATGGCATAACGGTATCAAGGTTGAGTGAAGGTACCTAAGTGTCAACGTAGCAGTTAATCTCAATGACCTTTAATGTCAAGTTCGATTTCCTCCGCTGGGTAAAGACTTCTTCCTTACTTATGGCAATTAGCCAAGTAGAAGGTTACCCGAAAAGGACAAAAATCCAACCTAGATTACAGTTACACGATTGAGGCAATAGAAACCTGTCGCTCTACTGGACTTTTTCTGCGGCCGATAGAAGGGACTATTAGAAATCAGGACAATATTAATTCCAATATATAGAACGTCATGACGAGAGTGCTTAGTGGAGTTTCTAATCGTGAAGTAGGGTAGGCAACGTCGGTCGTCTGGGTGATTAGTCAGCGCGCCCTAAAGCTAAGCTATTGTATTCCTTTGCCCGAACCACATTCTAGGTAGATGAGGGGCAGCTTTCTTTGACAAGACAAACCAGTTCCCACATCTCCAAAATGCAGTGTCGTCAGAGACTATGGCTCAAATATCAAAGCTTCCGGATCTCGTAGCCTCTACCAAAGACACCTATTGCAGCTCAATTGCAGAATCTCACGTTCGTGAGAACAAATTGAAGGATGTTCCACCTCAAGAAGTTGAGAGCTCAATTGAGCTTGCCAACGAGCAAGACCTAGAATCAAATTACTTCAAGAGCGCACAATGGTATGTATTGAACCTTTCTCGATAACCAATTTCCCTCTAACAGCCACCCAGGTCACCAGATGGAACCAGCCTCCTCACCTCCAGCGCAGACAACACCATTCGAACCTTTATCCTCCCACCAACCCTCCTCGACGACCATTTCGAACCTATAACACTCACGCCCTACACTACCCACCTCCATCCCACATCAATAAACTGCATCTGCCCCTACCCCGACTTCACGCTCTCCGCCCCCTCCACAACCCTCTACCTCTCCGCCCCCTCCGCCCTCCCCATCCGCCTCCTCAACGCCCTCTCCCCCACCCCCACCCCCCTCTCCTCCTACCCCCTCGTCTCCCCCACCACAGAAGCCTACCACACCCCCTCCTCCCTCCTCTTCACCTCCCCCACCCACTTCCTCGCCGGCACCGACTGCCTCATCGCCCTCTTCGACCTCTCCCGCAACGGCCAAGACCCCCTCACCCGCCTCCCCACCATCCCCTCCAAGCGCCACAAGATGAAAGGCGGCGGCGTCGGCATGCGCGGCATCGTGTCCGCCATGTCCCTCCAACCATCCCCGCAAAACGCATCCGTCGGCATGCTCGCAGCGGGGACCTGGACCCGCTGGCTCGGTCTCTACGACATGGCCGGCGCAGGTAGCACCGTTGCGACGTGGAGCATCGCCCAGGCGGCGGACAAGGATGCGAAGATTGGGGGCACGGGCGTCACGCAGACGTTGTGGAGTGCATGTGGGAGATATCTGTTTGTGGTGGAGAGGAAGAGTAGGGGTGTGTTGGTGTATGATGTGAGGGTGACGGGGAAACTTGTTGCGTGGCTGGAGGGGAGGGAAGCGGATACAAATCAGAGGCTTGGTGTGGATGCTTTCCAAGCTGGGGAAAGTACAGAGATTTGGGCGGGGGGGACTGATGGGATTGTAAGGGTCTGGGAAGGAGTAGGTTTGAAGGAAGGTGGAATGGAAAGATCATGGGAGTGGAAAGCCCATGATGGTAGGTGGCCAGACTCTTTCTTGTTGTCTCGATTGCTAATCTTGGGTATAGATCCCGTTAGCTCTACCGTTGTGCACAGCTCGGGCACTGTTGTCGCGACCTGTTCTGGCCAATGGTCTCGTCCTGCTTATAACGACAGCACTTATGGGTCGGACTCAAGTGATGAGGATGAGAGTTCTGATGAAGATGAAACTGGCACTCTATCTCCTCGCTCGTCAGCTCCCGCCCCCAAAGTCCCCGATAATAGTATCAAAGTATGGAGTTTATGACATTAAAGCCTAGAATTTGAGTATGTGCAAACGCATTTTTTATACTATAGTTCATATGAAGCAATTACTTGGCATCGACAACACGAGCGTAAATAACTATACATCAGCAATATTGCAACCCAGATTTCCAAGAGCCTACTTCTTAGATCATTCCCATTTAGCATCAACCACACTAACTCTCTCCAGCACTCGCGTTCCACAAAAGCGAGAAAATCTAGAGATCCTCTGCTCCCTGCCCATTTCCACAAACGACGTTAATCCAAATTGCCCAGCTTTGGTAGGGCTATCAGGATTAACACCTTCTGGTGCCTTGAGCTCTAGGATGATAACTTGGGCTGCAAAAGCATTCATCCCCGCGAGCCTAAGAAACAGCTCCCAGTGTGTTTCCTCGTCCAACAAATCCCAGTGCTGCGCCCTGCCCTCTTGCATGATAGCACTCGTCAGCCACTTTGCCAGGGTCCCCTCTCCTCCCCCAACGAACTCCACCGTAATTGTAGTATCAAGGCTCATGGTAAAGCTCACAAAGTCGCTGAAAGCCAGACAGTCATTTTCGTCTAAGCCAATTGTCGTTTCGTCTGATCTTCCTTCGGTGATGAAAACAAACAGTTTTTCGTACCTTGAGCTAACCCTCTCCACACGGTCGCGGATTGCTGGCTTACCCTTTTGACCAGGGAGGAGCCTTTGCTTGATCTTTTGCAGTGTGGTAATTACGACCCCAGTCGAAGGAGAAATAATTACATCAGCCTCGTCGGCAAGAGAGGATTTAATCGGGGATCTTGCAACAGAGCCTGGCATCCAAATACTGGTATCATGAGCATGCCAATCCCGTTCAATAAATTGAATAGATGGTATACTTGACTCTAGGTACTTAATAAGTGTTTTGTGCTTAAATAGAGTCGAGGAGGCGATTATGTTGATTTTGTCGCTTGAAGCTTGAGCAGGAGGCGCTGGGAGAAGTTCAGCTCTTGCAAATGGAGATTTCCGAACCGGTAGTTGCATTGCTTGCTGTGGCGAAGGAGGTTTTAATACATCTTGCTCCCTTCCATGGTTATCTTGCGGTGCCTTCACCTTGAAGTGGCTGGTAACTGAGAGCTTCGCCTTTTTGGCACCTCGAATCTCAAGAAAGTTGTCAAGCGAGTTCATTACAGAGAATGTTCCTCCCAGTAGACCAGTTTGTGCCTTGGGTGAAGTGCCAAGTCGCATCTCTTTCCCTGCAGTCATGAAATCATATGGGTTTGAGTTGCTTGTCCTAGCTTGAACAGTTTCATTCCCACCCCAAGAACTCAGTGTTTTCGAGGCTTCATGTCGGACGCTTGCTGCTTTCTCTATTTCCAACTTCCTTTTTCTTGCAAGAATGGAGATATCTTGAGGATGTACCTTCTGGAACACACCGAGCTCGATATCGTCGTCATCGTCGTCGTGGTCTCGCAAAATCCTCAAACTGGACGGCTTCCAAGTCAGATCGGAGCTATTGATAACTTTTTCATTTTCGCCCAACAATATCCCTACTTTAGTATCATCTTCCACTGGGAATTCCTCCTCCAAGGAAACTCGTGCAAGATTGCTATGAAAAGGGGCGTGCTTGAGTTTCTGGTTAAATTTGACAATAGGCCATTTTGGCGGTTCCATGTTGACAACGTCTTGAATGAGAGATAATTGTAAGGATATTACCGAGATATGATCTCTTTGCTTCTCAAAATCCTGCCATGGTGGATTTGGCCTTTTGAAGTCCATGAGCGGCTCGACAACTCGGCCAATTGTGTCTGCCGCAATCAATTTTTCTTGCTCTAGTTTCTGATTTGCCCGTTCTGCCGCATCGCCAAAGGCATCCTGAAAAAAAGGGTCTTCTTCAAATCTCGGGGTGTTGTTGCGACTTGCGGCCGGTACAAATTCCTCAATGATCTCGTTGAATCTAACTGATTTGGGAAATGCCGTCATTGGCATTTCGGGTGTTAAAGGACCTTCAACTTTGAGATCATCGGGCCTAATCCGTTCGTCCTTAGCAGATGGTGGATCTCTGGCATCTAAGAATGCAAGTGGGGAGTAAATTTGCCCGAGGGCAATCGGTTCATCTTCCATGGATGCATTTTCAAAAGACTTTTTAGGCTCCTTGCTAGCATGGGGTTCTCGAAATGGACTTAATACATCTTGCTTGAAGAGTTGCTTCTCAAGTTCATCTAACTCATTCTTGGTAGGTGATTCTGGGTCCGAAAGTAAAGGCACGTTGAACGCTGAATCGGACGAAGTTGGTTCATATAGTTTAGCGGGGACAGACAGAGGCGAAAGTGGAGGCGTAACAGGCTCTAATACCTTACTCTAAAACCACGTTCCATTAGCAGTGCTAACTCTCGGGCTTAAAGATGGTTTCTCACTCGTCTATACCTTTGCTGGCTAGCCAACAAATTCTCCTGGTCTTCTGTTGTCCACTCGCATTTGGAGTTGTTTTGGATGTAGCTCAAGGCCTCCCTCGTCATTTGGAGCTTTTCTTTCTTAAGCTTATCCACGATTTCCGATCCTAGGTTCCAATACTTCGCAGGCCATGTAAGCCCTTCACATTTTTCTTCATCCACGACTTCAAGAGGTAAGCTTATATCTTGTAGCTTGATCTCGAAAGTATCTCTTCTTGCAAAGCCTCTACAGTCTGCTTCATGATCAGACCGAAGCAAAGGGAGTTGCAGCTTCAACCTGTTGATCGAAGGCACTGGCCGAAGCATAGAGAGCAGCGTATCCTCAATATTCTTCATATCATTATCATTCACTTCGTGCGAGACCCATGCAAGTAGAGTTGCTGCTTCCTTGGAATTTGCACTACTGGCGGAGAGCCGTTCTTGGAGTCTGGGCTCCGGCCCAAAATCACATTGTGGCAGATTGGAATGATCGGTGATGGCTGTTTCTGCGTTCCTCCGTAGGTCTTCCAGCTCTTCTTCTGCAAGTGAAGTTCTATAATCACGTGCTATGCCACTCTGACGTGCATATTCGTGAGGAGTGGTCTCAGGATCGCTGGAGTCTGATGGTTGGGACATACTTGAAGGATGTCTTTGGTATGTCCGCTGACTGAGCAGTGGGAAACGTATGAAATGAAGGCTCAGAGTTCAAGGAATATACTTTTTCAGTCAATAAAAGGCTCACACCAAATTCTATATCAATATATGATACTTAATGGATATTATATCGATGCTCAAGGGAAAAATTTGATGTTGGTAACAAAGTAATTGACCAGAGAAGAGAATAGAGAAGACTAGATGAGATCCGGATTGAGAGGAGAGCGGAAATGCCACGTGACACTCAACTGCAAATGGCAGGAGCTCCCATCCATCCTTCCAAGTTGGGAATGGGTTCTCTAACATCAGGAATTATGTTTTAATGCTAGAATCTTAAATCTATCTAGTCCTTTAAACAATGCTAGATGTCTAGAATAGGGTCACAATCTATCGGTTGAAGTCTAGAAGGAGTGAGGATCCCCCTCTAAGCGATAATGTTCAACATTCTTGAACAAGTCATGATGAATTCTTTAGATGGTGTGTAGAGATTCATACTTATTTGCATTGATATCGGTCTGTATAGGTCTCGGTGGTAACTTAGAAAGAGAAGCTGGCTTGTTAGCTTTTGTGTAGCTTAAAGTAGTGATACTACGGAGATTACACTCTTAAAAAGAAGGCCAAAATAGCAAATAAAAGAGCTAAATCTAAACTTACAATCTTTTCCAGAACACATCAACATATCCTCAAAACAGCATAGGCAATCTAGCAGTTTTCCTCCATCTGTCAAGCCCTCCTACCGCGTGTCATACACTTCCTCCACCCCATACCCACAAACACAAATTAATAGCTCGCAATACTAAATCGAAAATCACATTCCTAATCTAATCTAACAGCGCTAAGAACATCCATCCACCCATCCATCCCCTTAGCGTCGCGGGTATCATAAAATATCGCCAATTCTCTTCATCCATCATACAAAGCCTGAACCCCATCAACGCTCCACAGAACCCCCATATTAAAAAGCAAATATGCATGCAAGAAATCCCACAACAATTCTTCGTACAATAAAGCTCCTCGCCTCAAGGCTTCTCTAATTGCATCCACCATCTACAGCAAAACTCACTTCTTTACCGGCGTCTCCGGAACCTCCCATATATCCGCTCCCTTTCCACTCACTTCACTATTCTCCTCCTTCATCTCCACATCCTGGATCACGCCTAGTGCAGGGGCAAACGGGATGACACTTTTACTCGTGAAAACAGGTAAATCAGCCTTCTTTGGCGTACTCGTATTAGGAGGCAACCATTGCAGTGCCTTATTCTGAACCGTCTCCTCTGGTGGTGGCCCATCCGGTTGATATGGAATAAATATATCAGAGTCGGGCATGTTGTGTTGTACGTTCTGAGGGGCATTTTCGGAAATGAACGAAAGAGGGTCTTGCACTAATGGTGGCTCGGTCTGTGATGGCTTAGTAGATGAACCGACAGATGGATTGATATTTGTTGCTGGAAGAGGCGAGGATTGGGCTGGGGCTATGGGTGTCAAAGGCTGTAGAGGGATGTTTTCGGGTAATTTTGGCTCTGCTATCATTGAATTGCTCCCAGTCTTAGCTAACTGTGGCGGCAGGATAGGAACGTTAGGAACCTTGTGGCTTGAAGGCTTTCGAGTGGGGTGGGGTTTTGTGGGTTTCGTGTTCGAAGCTTTTGCGGTCACAGGCTTTGCTCTATTCGCTTTAGCTGCTTCTTTGGCTGCCTGCTCTCGCGCGTCCCTTTGTGCTTTAGTAGTCAGGCTCAGCTTAATTTTCCTCATACCCGATGTCAAGCTGTCAATATCTGACACGTGGGAATTTGACGTCTCTATGGAAGGAAGAACAACATCACTAGGCGTCGTATGTTGCTTAGGAATAGCAGGCACATCAGGGACATTCTTTTCAGCCGGTGCTTTGCCGCTAACATTTAAAGGCGACTTCTTGCGAACACGACCAGCTTTTAGTTCAGCAGGAGGCTGAGATGGCACTCTAGGCTTCTTAACGACGGCAGGAGGGATTGATCGGCCTCGATGGCTGATAGAGGACTCAGGTCTTACGGTTTGTGATGTTCCTGGTCTATATGGTGGGAAGCCATTTGATGGAACACGGCTGTTCCCAACTGCTGTAGCTTCTGACATGACGGATTCGGCGTTTGAGATGAGACTGAGGCGGCGGCTTGGCTGATGATTCGACTTCGTATGACTTGCCTCCGGCTTATGGGCTGTGTTCCGGGTATGGTTCTGGATAAATCGTCAGTATTAAGCACAAATATAGCCTTTCATCAGGGGGATAACACACATTTTCAGCTAGAGTAACGGCGCCAGCAACAGTCTTGCGTCGAGCAGCCTTTGGAGCAGCCTTTTTTAATTCATGTTCATCGGCAGCTTCTACCACTTTAGGCTTCCTCACTCGCAAAGACATTCGACTGGTTGGATGCTCAACCGGCAGTTCAGATCCAGATGTTGGGGGTGTAGCAGCTTGACGCTCACGCCTAACACGAGTGGCTTCAGCCGAAAGATCTTCTGGCTTGCAGCTATCTATGTGGCGATCGGTTGGAATGAGAAGCTTGCTTAATTCGTGTGCAGCCACTGTCCAGTCAACATCAGGTGGTGGTGGAGAAGGTGCTCTAGGAATAGATCTAGAAGGCGATGTACCGAGCCTAGACGTACTAGACGAATTCCGACGTACTTGAGGGGAAGTGACTTTTGCTATGAATGACTGGGTAGGGGAGGAATATGTAGTAGGTGTAACATCACGTTGCTTCTTCAGCACAGGGGGTGGCCCAGGATGAACGACCGCATCGAGCTGCTCAAGTCTTTGTACAGACCACCACGATGGGTCGTAAGCTTGAATTCCTTCCGACAAAGTCTCTTTTGGCCGGAGACCGTCGAAAGCCCCAACCTTCTGGCTCATCTCATATCCGAGCCCATTTGGACTCAACTCCTTCTTGATCACAACTGGGTCGCCTGCAGTCATACCACTGAGGTGAGAAATGACTCCTGAAGTCAGTGCCCTATCACTATATCCACCTTCAAGAACGCTAATAACCCTCCCATCAACAGCAGTACCTTCTTCAGCTGCAAGTTTAACCACGTCTCGTGTTAAGCGAGCATAGAACTCGGTGGGAACATTGACTTTATGTCGCTGCATACCGGAACTCTCCCATTCGCTAGCATCAAAACCAGCAGATATGAAAATAGCTCCCTTGGCTTTAACTCCGTTGTTCATAGACCTGAAGCGCTCCGTCTGGGTTCGTAGAAAAGTCCGAGCTTTCTCCAAGATCATAGAGTATCGTTCTTCGTACAGAACCCAGAATTCGGACTCACTCTTCCATTCCTGTAAGTGAACATTCCAGATGGTCTGGCCGTGTGCATTCTCTATACACAGACTAGCATTCTTCACTTTTTCTTCGTCGCCCATCTCACAAGGATATGAGTTGATATCGTGGAGACTGAAATAGCCGATGGATGTCTTTTTCCAAGGCAAAGCGTTCTTTGCAATTCCAAAAGCCCGCTTGTTATGCTCCCAGGCAATAGCTTGAGAGCCATCTCCATGGTGTAGATCGAAATCGATGATGGCAGCGTGGGTCAAACCATGTGCAAGGGTAGCATGAGAGATTCCAACATGCATATTGTTCAACCAACAGAATCCAGAAGGGTAACTGGAAGAGCAGTGATGCCCAGGAGGCCTAATAGCAACGAATGTCCGATGTGGTCCCTGGCCACTTTCTGAGCCTTCGAAAACAGCATCTACACCATCGCAAACGGCACCTAAAGCGCCCTCCATGGCATCCAATGATTCTGAGCATAGATAAAGGTCACCTTCGTGGAACTTCGGGACCTCCTCATCAGAACCTCGGTGCATATCCGGCCGGGTCAATTCCTTGCCATTCATTGCCAATCTGGATTCCGCATTTTCGCACATAATTCGTAGCTCCTCCATCCACTTCGCTCCGTGCACGTTTGTGACTGTTGGCGATGATAGAGCTAATCGCCTGGTTGTTTTGCGAATGAGAAAGGGCACAACAGGAATGGTCGATGGGTCAATATCTGGATGTAATGCATATTGGCCCTCCGCATGCCGCTCCCCAAGGCGGACATATGCGACCGACAAGCCTAACACGCTTGCTTGGATTCGTTCCGGTCTTTCAACTATGGTGCTCAGAGCAGCTTTGGAAGTCCGTGGCCTCGAATATCGATGCCCGTAAACACTATCGTGCAAAATTACAATCGTATCCGCCGATCTCGTCCCGTTCTCTTTTCCGTGTAGTTCAAGCTCTTTCTCAAAATGATCTTTCGCGATGGAGGCAGCAGTATATCGAGGAGGAGGTGGTTCGAAGTGTCCAGTCTCTGATAAAGACGATCTGCCACCCATGGTGGAAGAACTTATGCGATGCGACGAGCTAGGTCGGCTGCTTGGAGAATCTCGTGAAGGGGTACCGCCACGTACACCATGGAGGGAATTCATTGAAGCTTTCCGCAGAAGCGTTGGTGTTGCTGAGCGAGAGCGCAAGCTCATAGAGCTGGGAGATCTGTGGATGGGGGTTCGCGGAGGAAGTTGTCCATTTGGAGATTGGAGGAAATCGGTTTTCTGCCCAAGAGCTGAGGGTGAATTGGAATGTGGGGAGGGAGACGATAAAGTTGTCGCAGAAGCTGGGCTGAGTGAAAGGCGTTTGAGGGGATGTGAATCAGTGTTAAGTGTTGGAGGCAATGGGCGTTCCTCGACCACGCTTCTGGAACTTGGAGACGCCATCGTGATAAAGAGCTTGAAAGAGCCCGCTACTAACTCCTCGAATTTCTTCGCGGTAACAACTTGGTATCCCTCGTCTATTTGGATAACGTCAATATTGACATGAGGTGGTGGTTAACATTAAACTGAAGCTATCCCTACGCGTGCATTGGCATAGACCAACGCGACACCCATGTATTTCAGCCTTATGTGGTCCCATATGTGAGACATGCGCCAATCTGCACAGTATACATAGCATCTCAGAGAGACATTTGTGCTTCATGCTCTTCTCAATTGATTCAGCCTCTGCAGATTTACCCATTGTTTGAGGGTGCGAAGTAAAACGAAGCCTTTAATCAGCTCAAAGCGTTGTTTGTTGATGTTGATTTTGAGCGAAACCCTGTCAGATATAGAGGGGTCAAGCGAGGCGGTGGCATGGCATTGTGTATGCGCATCATCAATTCATCTATTGGGTATCTTGTGTCTAATGTAACTAAAATGGTCTTCCCTTTTATGATTGCATCAAGTCGACCCCTACTGTTCTTAACGCCTTCACGGCCCATTCTGGGTACTTAGTTTTGTCCCTGTTATGTTGATCCGAAAAGAACTCCTTTAAGAACTCTGGAAATCTATCCTCGATGATGGATTGTCTGACGCTTCTCATCAGAGCTAGCTGATACCACACATTGTGCATGGTTAGTAAATGCGCACCCACAGTTTCCTTAGCAGCGATGTGATGTACAAATGCTCGTGTTACCCCAAGACCGCCCTCCTCTTTCCGGCAACACATGCACCCACAACCTTCTTCCACCGGTCCAAAATCATTTGCGTATCGAGCATGGCGGAGGTTCAGGACCCCATTTTTGGTAATGGCATTTCCAAAACGGGCTGTCCTCGTCGGCCACACGCAATCGAACATGTCCGCTCCTAAAGCAACGCTCACCACCAGGTCTTCGGGATAGCCAATGCCCATAACATATCTTGGCTTCAACTCTGGAAGCAAGCTCGTACATGTGCTAACCACACGACAGTAATCATCTTTTGCTTCGCCTCCACTCAAGCCTCCAATGGCAATACCAGGAGTATCTCGGGCAACCATCGCTTTGCAGCATTCGATACGCATCTCCAAATCTAGGCCTCCTTGAATTATACAAAACAAATTCTGTGTAGTGGGGTTCGCATGCGCAGCGATACAGCGGTCCAGCCAACGCACGCTACGCAGCATGGCTTCTCGCATCCGTTTCGTGTCGGGTGAGGTAGTAACCAGAACATCGTCGAGTTGCATAATAATATCACTACCAATCGTATTTTGCAGGGAAATAGAGTGCTCTGGCGTGAGAAGCATGGGGCTGCCATCATGGGGGCTGAGGAAGCGAACTCCTTCCTCTGTTATATTTGCCAGCTTCAAAAGTGATACCATCTGGAACCTAGTTGAAGCATGTTCAGCGAACGTTCCCATCATGGAGAAATGTAAGAGTGTACCCGCCGCTATCCGTCAGTATATTGTGATTCCATCCTTGGAGCTCATGCGCTCCCCCAATTTTCTCCAGCACTTCTTGCCCAGGTTTTAGACCCAAATGGTATGTGTTGTTAAGGCAGAGCCGGCAACCGGTCTGCTCGAGTTGTTGAGGGGTCAGTCCTTTTAGGGAGGCTTGGGTCGCCACGGGCATGAACAATGGCAATTGGACTTGTCCATGGGGAAGGGTCAGGTTGGCAGCTCTGGCCTTGGTGGTCTGGAATTTGAATAAGAATACGCGCTTAAAAGGCTTGTGGAGAGACTTACTGAACAGCGAGCTACCAATTCAAAGGTGAGGGCCGATGGCATAGATGTTGGAGGTGCCATGGCGAGGGCATCCGTCGAAAGGAAGGTGGTGGGGGCTGAGGAAGAGGGGCTGAAGAAGAGCCGGTTGGGTTTCAAGCTGCGACTTCAACTCCCAAAAATAAAACTATTATGCCGGGATCACGGGGTGCCGCAGAGACTATGTACTTATAAAGACTTTCTCTTTTCTTCTCTATTTCCAAACCAAGTCCAAGCCCAAAATCCGTAAAGCTGCAAGTCGTGTCCATCTCCCGCATTTTATGCCGCTATTGGTGACTTGGCAGGGCCAAAAGATATATATCTTTGTCCCATCCTATCACAAAGAGTGAAGTCGGGAGTTTCTTTTTTGGCAAAGGCGGTCAGGATCCTACTTCTTTACTCCCGCAATTAAGGTTGTGTTAGTTGCATATCAGGCCTCCTTTATCGACGACAACTCATCACTTCGACCTCTCGGATCTCTCGCCAGCCAGGAATCGCCCATTGTCGGAATCCTGCGAACACTTCCGCGGAGCCCCATCGCGACCCCATCCTTGGTGTTTTCAGTTGCAGCAAAAGACGCAAACCGCATCCAATCCAACGCTCGCCGGTTCCACCATTTCCCAAAGTCAGGCCATAATGACTGTACACCACAGATGAGCAGCAAACTTCTCTGGGATTGCAGCTTTTTTTGGAGTTACAGCTCGGGGATATCCTCACCATCACAGATTATGGATGCCCATTCAAGTGCTCGGCCACGCTCTCTTGAATCGGATGGGAGCTTTCGCCTTTCTTAGCATGGGATTCTCTTGGCCGTGGCCTTGGTCGGGATCAGAGTCCGAGTTTGTCTCTCGTTGCCTTTGAACTGTCACATTCCCCTTTTGCGAATATCAGTTTGGTTATATTATACCTCATCCCTTGGTTCTCTCCAATCTGCAAAAGGAGCCTTTTCTCTCCCTCCAAGCCGCAGAGTTTTACTTCTTTCTCCGACACTGCGTTCTTCCTTGTTATTCTATCTCAAAACATACGTCTTTTCATATGATTTTGCGGCGAATAGTTGAGTCTCGCCAGCCCATCCTCGGATAGCTGCGTTTCTGCACGCCACCGCAGAGCGACTACGGATTATCTAAATCCGCTCGCGCTCTTCTTAAATTTAAGATTAGATGTTCAATTACTTCCATTGTCGGCTGTTGTCTTCTCTCATATGCCCCAATATTGGAGGAAATCACCACTTTCTAGGGACGAGGCTATCATTGCCAAGGTTGCACGCGTTCACCACCACCGAGACCTCGGCATAAGGCTGAGCCTCTACATATACTCCCAGCCTGCCATTTCTCATAACACCATCCAAACTTTCTCCGAAATGCATCCTCCAAATTTGCCATTAATTACCTTTCACCTCTTTCCAAATCTCCCTCTCGAACTTCGTCTCAAGATATGGCAAGCAGCTTGCAACATATCCAGGACACTTACCCTCACATACTCTTCGGACAAGGACGTATTTCACTGCAAGACCCAACCGCCCACCTCATTCTCCGTCTCCCACGAGTCACGCCATCAAGCACTCCGAGTCTACTCGCTCTGCTTCGGCACCAAAACCTCCCCACCAAAGATCTACTTCAACCCCTACCATGACATCCTCTACACCCCCCGCTGCCGAGAGATGGGCTACGATCACATGTTGCGAGATCTCCCCTCCCTCATCATCGACACCCACAACATCCTCAACAAGGTCCGCTATATAGCAGTGGACCACGTCGACCCGGACATCAAACGTCCCTGGGAATCATACAACAAAGCCTCCTTCATCCGCAGCTTTCCCAACCTCGAAGAGGTCGTCTTGGTCCTAGACACCAAAGCGAACATCTCTTCGGAAGAGGAAGTAGAGATGGTGGAGCCGAATGTGAATCCGGAGCAGCTGTTGAAGATTTGGTATTACTTCCGCCAGAGCTTTCTCGCCGAGGAAAGAATCTTGGAGGATGTTTGTCGGAGTAATTTTCAAGAGTATCAGGCGTTCTGTTTGCCGACTGTGCGGATTAGGGAGAAGGTGGGGAAGAGGAAGGGTGGGTTGCGAAGCGGTGATGGGGCGAGGGGTCTTATTAGTGGGTTCGAGCTGGTGCGGTGAATGTTATTGAGGCATTATGTATCGGTTTTATACCGGTGATGGGATGGGTGGATTGTGCCTTCGATCGAAAGTAGGAGATAAACATGATAGTGAAAGTCTGGAATCTGCTCTCAGAGGGAGTATGAATTTTAGCCGTAGAAAAGAGATACCCAGAGAGGCTATGTTAGCCAATAGCTCAAATACCACATACAATACCCCCCCATACCTATATTTCCGACCAAAGCCCCTCTCATCTATTTTATCTAATATTTTATAACTACGACTATGGCTTCTAGGTGTTTGGTCATTAGTAGGAGAAGTAAGCGAAGTAGATCGATGGAAGAGATATATGCTACATCTGTAAGAGGAAGGAAAGCTGGCTAAGATGGTATTTTATGTATTGTATGTATGTGATGTGATATTGTAGGATGTGATGAAGTAGGACAGGAAAAAAGATAAATTGACTTAGTAGAGATAAAAACATTTGAGGAAAAATCAATACTCCAGGTGTGATATACGCATACATATAAGGTACATAGCTACCTTTCTCCTTCATTAGTGCCTATATTTCCTAGTGTCTATCCACACTACTCCAACCGACAGGCCAAAACCACAACCCCTTAGACAACTTCGCCTCTCTAGAACTATAATCGAAAGAACGAGCCCTTGATGATATTATCGTAGATTTTAAACAATATCTAAAACTTAGCTAATCAACGTTATACAAAAATCGAATGGTATCCACCTCGTCCACCAGCGAGCAAAGCTCATCAACCCAACTCAACCCAACCCAACACAAAATGCAACTATACATCTTTGCCCACCCCAAACTCCACCGTAAAATGCCAATCCCGACACCAATACCAATGCAAATGCCAAAACCAAGACCCCCAACTCGCTCAACTCCACCCGAATCAAGTACAAAACAAAGCAAACTTCGCCAACCTCGCCATCGACAACTATTGACTCCGCTTCGCCCTCTGCCCCCGCAGCTGGCCGGGACTATGCAGAATCGGCACATCGCTGCCCACAATCTCATCCACCAACTGGTACCGCGGCCGCGTATCATCCCTCTCCCTCTCCGCCCGGCCCATCACGCCCGCCGCCGCCGCCGCCAGATTCGCCCGGATCACCTCCCGCAGCGGGCTCCGCGGCGCGTTCGACTCCGACGGCGGGACCGTCTCGTCCTCGTATTCCGGCGACGTCCGGCCGTGGGAATGCATGGATCCGATATCATCCTCCTCGTTCGCATTCCAGTCGTCTATCCGCGAGAAATTGTGGTCTTGTTGGTGGCCGCTGGTGGAGGACTGCACGGTGCGGAAGCCCTCCGAGGTGAGTTCGCGGTCTTGCGTCCGCATGTTGCTGACCAGGGAGATGCCGCGAACGGGGGCGCCGATGGGGATGATGCCCGTGGTGGAGGCGTTGCGGTCGGGGAGATGGCCGTCGTGGATGTGGGTGTCGCGCTCCGAGTCGAGGTTGGCGTTGACGGCTTGGTGATAGTCGCGTGAGAAATCGTCGTTGTCAGACCCGATTAGAGCGCTATTCTCGGTTCCTAGCGGCGGGAGGTGCGGAGCGGAGTTGGGGGGCTGGGATGATGCGTAAGGATGGTCTGGTTGGGCGGCTCCAGCGTATTCGTAGCGTTGTGGGAAGACGCTGTTGAGGTTTGGTGGAGAGCCGTTGGGGTTGTCTCGGAAGGGATTCTGGGGATGGTCGTCTGGGCCGTAGCTGTTTACCGGTTGGAAAGGTGTATTGGACACTTGGCTGGAATTGCCTTTGCCCTCGCTGAAATATGTTAGAGTTTTCAGAGTAAAGATGGGAGAGGAGATGTACCGGTTGTAATTGATAGGAAGCCTCTTGTTTCTTCTCCCTCGGCAGCATAAGAAGAATACGATGGCGCTGATGATAGCAAGACCGGCAACTCCACCTCCTATGCCTCCCGCAAGTGCTCCCACATTGGCTTTGCTGCTTGATCCTGCTGTCGAACTTGGGCTGGCCGATGCACTCGTTGAAGTCTTAGCATTTACAGCCGCTGCGTTGTTAGTGTTGCCTACTCCTCCCGTCGTCGTTGAAGTTGTTGCCGTAGTTGTGGACGAGCTGCTGCTGCTGCTGCTGCTGCTGGAAGAGGTTGATGACGGTGCGGGCATTGGACTGAAAGTGACACCAGTATATACTAGCTGGAGTAGCAAATCCGTCGCCTGCCCAGAATATGTTGTTGCGACTTGTCCCGCCCAATCTGATGAACCACACCCATACTGGAAATATCCTCCGGGGTAGGTATTTCGATAACAGAACTTCGAAGCAGAGCTAAGTAAATTAGTATATGTTGGCTCCAATTCAAATCACCCACGCACCAAGTGTAAATTCCATTGTTGATAATGCCGGGACTCGCCGTCCAGTCGGCGCTATTTTGATCCAAACAAGTTGTATAGACCCCCTCGGTACAAGGGCCAGAAGTCGCACAACAACCAACATATCCATGAAGTGTGTCGTGAATACAACTCGAACCACTGGAGCACACGGCTGGCTCAGAAGATATCCCCCCAACCCATCCACAGATATTCACTTGCGCCGTCTTCCTCTTGAACAACCTCGCTGGATTCGCAGGCACACTCGTCGGCTTTGGCGACCAATTGGCGGGTTGGTAGACGTCTGTTTGTTGAGCGCCGCTCCACGGCAGCGCATTCCCCACGCCGAACGCGACCGACAATAAGAGATACAGAGAGGAAGAAGGCATCGCGAAGATACTGAAACCCATCACGGACTATGGGAAGCTTGGGGAAAAACGGGGATCAAGAGCGAAGGTGGTACATGGAAAGACAGAGCCGATATATGGGGACGAGCAGCGACGCAGCAGATGACAGGTGGGGTGGTAAGAGATATTAAGAGCTTTCCAAAATTGGAAGATGGAAGTCAAGTACCTTTCAACCGCGCCGCAAGGGTCACCAAATCTCGACATCCAGAGCCCAAAATCCATGTTGGTCTGCATCTCGCGCCGTCGATTGGGCGAAAGGGGCCAAAAAGGTACCAACCGGGCATGGGAGGGCCATTGGACGATGGAGGGCAGATTGGATGACTGGAGAGAGCATCACTGGGGAGAATCCGATGCCATTCGCCGAGGATGCATTTACGGAGTACGGGCTGAGAGCCGGGGCTGTGATGATGTGCTGAGCCACTCTCTTACAGCCCTTGGAGGACCAAAATACATGGATGATACAAGGGTATTACGGCCTTCGCAATGATTAATATCAAGAGGGGAGGATGGATGGAGAGATGGGAGATGAAGGGGAGGCGTATAACACCAAGGCGTGGGTTGGAGAGACGATATAAGAAAACGTGCCCGTCCGTCGCAGAACTACTCCACCGGCACTTGATGCTTTTTACCAGTGCTATCTGCGACTATCTGAATATGTCCGTATGTCTCTGAGTTGCGTGAGACGAGGGGTTCTCGCTTTGAGCGCTGTTGGGTAGCATACCCGAGACCTCGAGAAGCTATTTTTATGCACGGCATATCCATCTCGTCCACTTCTTTTCTGGCCTGAAGCGTGGATTGACGGTTTTCACGGGCCTCATCGTTCATGCCAAACTCAAGGTTGAGTCTCTGTGCAGTGCAGACATCTGTCTGGACTCTATATTACAAAGGTACTTTCATACCAACAGGACAGGCCATCGCTTCGCCGCAGGTCTCGACATCCATCTCGCTGGGACGAGGGGTGGATTATCGACATGGTAATGATCCTGAACACGGGGATGCTCTGCGCAGGACGAATCTCTGGGCATCGCCGCTGGGCTTTCCCCGGGCCTGTTTCACCCATTGTATAAAAACCCTCGACCTATAGGAAACTACCAAGACGTTAAAAGCCCAAGACGACAACTGTTGATCTCCGGCTCGTGGGAACTAGCCCGAATCAACTCAAACCCAAACCCAAATGCTCCTCCTCGAAACCTCGAACCTCATGATCGGACCCACAAGTCGGAGCCTGTTTTTTCGAAGCCAACCCTCGTATCTCCAAGTCGAGCGTGCGACGCGCCGCACTCGCCTGCTGCTTATTATTGAGTGGTTGGGGGGTTGGGGCCAAAAGGAAATAATGTGAGCTAGTGGTTGTGTAATAAGTGTTCGTGACCTCTAATCCTCTATATCTCTCGGGCTCTGTGTGCTTCCTAAGGCTCTGATGATTAACAGCCCTCTATTCTTTGAGACATTGTCTCGAACATTCAAGTCGTCACTTTCATTTACAACGGCATTATCAAAACTTTACGCGCCATGTGGTAGGTAGGCATAGCCGCCGGGCTCGCTCCCAATTTAAGATTAGCCGTGCCGTGTAAAACACGCGGCACTGGAGAGAGTGGAGAGGTTGACTTACCCCCCCACCTTTGGCTCTTTGACTCTTTGAACCTCTGAACCTCTGAACAAGCCTTTCTCTGGTCGCTTGATGGTTCGATGGTTGGTCTGCACGACGGGCCGTTCCCAACATCGCTAACAACGTTGTCCACAATTTCCCAGATCACTCGACGACAATGTCAGCCGGAGTGGTTGCTCCAGGTTTAGCGGAATTACAATTACTGTAAGATTATCCAACATAATCAGAGCTTCCATCTCACCAGTGCCACTTGATTTTCGCTCAAGACTTGGGTGTCTTGGCTGACTAGGATTGACGGGGTTGAAGTTGGCTCTCATCCACCTTCGTCGAGTCTTTTTAAGAATACTTCGCACTCCTCTAAGAATGGACGGGCGTACCTCCGTCCTGGCATGAATTGGACATGCCTACATACAAAGATACATACATAGCCTACCGAACTGGCTTTGCAAGCTGAAAACCAAAAGACAATACAAACGAGCCAGCCAACCAAACAGGCAATTCTTAAATACTATTACAGCTATCGATCAGCTCTAGTTCCACCGCAAAAGACCATTCTCTCCTGCTACTCCACAACGGAGCCCCTCTTACAAACCTCTACAGTCAAAGAAGTAGTGCCCACTAGCTCAAGATACTGTGATACTGCAGCTCCGAATCGCGCCATTATGCGCACAAATACTTACTAATTCCAACGAATCCTCACACTCTCTTCCCTCCATCTCAACTCCATACACTTCTCTCTCATCTCATACACCATGCCAGAATCCTCACCATCGACCTCTAAACCCCAACTAATTAGACAACCTCGCACCCACCCATCCCCTCTCCACCCTAATACCCCCCCTAAACCCCATTTTCCTCCCACCAAACTTCCACCTCCCAAATCCCTCCCTTCCTCCTAAAATACCAACCCAAAATAACCCTCAACCTCCCACCCATAAACAATCCTCTTACTCACTCACACCCTCCTCCCAACTCCATCCCAAAGCCCACCTTCCCCCTCAACCACCAAATAAACAAAACACTCCTATCCATACCACAACCAACCCCCTCATAACCCCCAAGCCACCTCCCCTCCCCTAGCTCCGCACTAAAATCTACGTCTTGCAACAAAACAAAACAGACCCAAACGAAACAAAACAAAACAACCCCACCTCCCACCACCCCACTACCCTCACACATGCAAACCCCCCGAACAATCCATCCACCACACATTCATCAATCTCTCATCTCCAACGCGCTAAGAGCCAAGCCAACCCCCAGCCAATCATCTCATCACCCAATCTACCAGACGGGTAAACGCACCGTGCCGGGCGTGGGACGTGGGAAACTTAATTGATCCAAACCTAACTTACTCAAAACTAACCAAATCAAACCAAACCAAACCTACCCAAACACAAACTCAATCCAAGCCAATCCAAGCCAGCCCAGCCCAGCCCAGCTAACTAACTATATTCAATCGGGCCAGATTCAATTAACTGACCTAAAGGTATGCAAACGAATTAGCCTAGCAAAGGAGGGGATTAATCTAAAGGATTCGTGAGGATCTAAGGAGTTATCCGTTTGCCTACGTATACTATACCACATATCCAAAAAGGTGCGATCTGGAGATACCAGAGAAGGTCTGATCTTCCCTGTCTTGTGATGGATTAGGTTAGACTGTATAGTATATTAAGAAATATGTACTGTATATGACGGGGTATATATAGGATATGCAAGACATATAAAGTAGAGTATGATATGCATTGCATATCCATCCACGCACTCCCTCCCACTCCCCCTGCTGCGGGAGTTAACACTCCATCCCCCCCTCTCCAAATCTATCTACGCGCATCAAGTCCAAAGTGCCAACCACATGCTTCAATCGCTCAACCAACCAGTCTATAAGAACTCACGCCCCAATCTACGTATCCAATCTTTGTCCATTCCAAGGTAACTATCCAAGCCAACCAGCTGCCATATCCAAACTCAAACCCAAACCACAACCACAACCACAACCCCAAAACCCCCTCCCATTCACATACTATCCTCCATCTGTTTACTCCTCACCCTCTGCCAACTCTCTTTCTCCTTCTTACCTCCATCCTTCTCCAAACCCATCCCCCTCTCCACCCACTCCACGCTCCCCATCTCCGCCAGCCGACTCAACGCCCTCGCAAACGCAAACCTCTCCTCGTCCCCGCTAAAAATGCTACTCTTCTTCAACGCCTTCATGTTCATCCCCAGATCGTCCATCAGATGCCGCATCGTATCATCCACATCGTGATCATCCAACGATTGGCCCCGCGTGTCCTCGTTATCCTTCTTCAGCAACTCCTTCTGCTCCTCTTTCGAGAGAAACAATTGCGTCAGCGGAACGGCAGTGGTCAACACTAGTTTGGCGTGCGATTCGTACACCGCATCGATGAAGGTGATAAACCGACGGGCGAGATCGCGCTCTCGATACGTCATCCCCGGGACGTCGGTCACGATGAAGGAATCGTAGCTTCGAGTGAGCTCGATATAGTCCGCCGCGCTGGTCGGCTTTCCGATCAGCTCATCGAACGTGAACATGGCGGCTTTCCCGCTGACTTTAGGGACGTGGATTTCTCGGCCCCAGACTCGCTGGATTTCGGGGCGGGGAGCGCCTTGGTGGGGGTCTCCGAGGAAACGGAACCATTTTTCGGCGTGGGAGGGGGCGTGTTTGTCGAGAGGAGCGTGGTATACGCCTGATGGCGGGCGAGGAATCTTGCGGTAGTCTGTTGGGGAATCGAGGTTGATCACATGGAGTCGGTTTTTGAGGAGATTGATACAAGGTATGAACGAATCTCTTTGAATGCCATTACGGTAGAGGTCATCAGGGTAACGGTTGGAAGTGGTGACAAGAACAACACCGTGGGACATCAGAGCTTCAAGAAGCCTAAACCATGTCAGCGATTTCTTGCAGCACTCTCGCAAGAGACCTACCTGCGCAATATCATAGCATCTGCCACATCTGTGCACTGGAACTCGTCAAAGCAGAGAACATTTCCCTTCTCTGCGATATCTGCCGCCACAAACGGAACCCCGTCGATATTATTCCCATGCTCCATCTTCATCCGGTGCAGTCGTTTATGGACATCTTGCATGAAGTTATGAAAATGTATCCTCGTTTTCGAAGTGACGTTGCTTGGCAGCGTCTCGTAAAAGAGGTCCATTAACATAGTCTTGCCACTTCCCACATCGCCATAGAGATACAAGCCCCGGGGCAAGTTCTCTGGTATGTCCTTTAATCTGGCTCCTCCTTCGTTATTCCCAAACATCCGCGCCAGCAAAGACTTCGGCTTCGGCTGGAGGGATTCGAGGGAGGGATGGACGATTGGAGGGGCATGGTAGGCTCGGAGCTCATCGTGAAGATGTTGTAGGCTTTGTATGATTCCTGACAGACTATCAGCCTCTTGAACTGTAATTCCACGGAGCTTTCCAACCTCTCTGGTGCTCGTCGTCCCTTAGCCGACCTGAACTGACTCGATCGTCGTACTCTTGTATGGGGCCTCGATCGTCCGGGTTGACTATCAAAGTTAGCTGGTTTGACTTTCGGTCTATAGAACATCTTGCGCACTATTTTGGACCGTTGCAAAAGCTCTCCTCTGCCCAGCGACAAAGACGGCTGGCAGGGCACGATGGGATTTTCTTCCCCCGCTCCTTGTAGAAGGTCTCTTTGGCGCAATTTCAGACTTCCCTGTCTTCAAGCCTTCTCTATTAATGCGTTGGTAACATTGGAAACAAATATTTCTTCTCGGGCTTCCATTCCTCGAACCGTTGTTCCGAAGTAGTTGCAGAGAGCGGAATTGGGTAGCTCGGGGTATCATGGCAGAAATGCAAAGAGCCGTGCTTTGAACTAATAATTGGCAATTAATTATAAGTTCATCTGTATATACTCGCACACAACATCCAAACTAGGCGTCGAAAGCAAAGATATCAGGGTTATATATATTTAGAAGCTTCAGAGGAACTTTGGAGCGTTGATGTTCAAGTGCGGAACTGACCGAGTCAAGCCCGAGTTAAGATGCCGAGGATGCAGCGGCCGCTAAACCACTTTTGCATCCCGTCATCTTCTTTCTTACCGCACGATAGTTTTAAAACTTCGTACCTTCTTGAATTTGTGGTTTGGGATTTTCTTAATATAACACACATAGGCTGGTGCATTGACTTGCCTAGGAGACATTATCATGGCTTCTGGGTGCTTTTTAGAAGTGGGGGCGGGGCTTTCTAGCACCGTTTTCATGAACATCTCCGACACTACAAAGGTACAGTTTAAAAGTAGAGCCATCTATTCAAATATCTCAAAGTTGGCAAGGAATAGGCCCTTTTGATGTATGGAAACGCAGCTTTGCTTTCTATTAAGTGTTTAGACTGTTCAGCTTTGCAAAATTTTACTACTTTTAGTTTACTCTCTTTGTCACCTCTATAAATGCCCATAAGTTTTACTTTACGCTATTTTCTCGTCTTCTAGAAGCGCTTACTGAAGAAATTAGAGTGAACCTCAAGCCGTCAATACTAGTTTCGATCAGGCGTACGTAAATATCTCAACTACTAAACCCAATTACTTGTACAAGAAAAGCATCTCTAGTGCGTTTCAATAGCATACCTAGTTACACAGGTCACTCAAAGTGATCAGAAAGTAGCAAGTCAAACTTGTCAAGCTAGACTTCTGACAAGTTCACATGATAAAAAGTGGATGCGTTAGCACCTTGCTCGCAGAAGATTAAATTAGAGAAAAATCCCATCCATCTCTATAACAATCTCCGGCGAACCTCACCCGGCGTAAAATCACAACATCGGATTTATAAACGAGAAAGCTTATATCAATTCTAATACGTATGAAAATATTCCCCAGGGTATATTTCTACTAGGACCAACGGTCCAACACGGCAACCTTAACGCCATGCCAGTCAACTACTCACCTCATGTACTCCATACAGATGTAAGACGTAGTCTAGAACGCACAAATGAAAAGAATGACATCAACTCCAGGATATTCCAGATACAAATCTTTCCAGCCTGACTCCACAATGAAACAAAGCTCGGCGAACATGAACGAGCCACCTCTATTTTAACCGCCTAGCCCCCCGCGCCTGAATGTATACTCAATGCCGACATTCAAAAGAATGTACAAACGAAAAACCAGTAGCCCAACTCCAGTCCTCTCCCTTCTAATATCGTAAAGTCGTTTTTGTTCCAGCCGATCCGGCCAATTCAATTCTCCAGTTCCACACTCACTCCCAACCAGCCACCTTCTTCATCACTTTGCCCAAACTCATCCCCCCAAAGAGCCACTCATCCGAGTGCCTCCCACACCGCGTAAATCCATTAACGTTCTTTCCCCCCTTCAGCTCCCTCTCCCTCTCCTCCTCTCGCGCCTCCCAGTCATCCAGCCCCGATATCCCCAGCCCCAGCCCAGCCCGCGTCCCCGGATCCGTCTGTCGCCTCTTCATCCCGAACGACGGTCTTCTCACCGAGAGACCAGGCAAGGTGCTCCGCCTGGGGAGAGGACGTGTGGCTTTAGGTGTCTTGCGTGGCGTCATAGGGGCCGGCGACATGGTGAGGGTCGTGACCAGAGGTGAGGGTTGTCCAAATTTGGCTTTATCTGTGAGACTCCTGCCAGAATCTTGTTTGGGGGGAGTGATCATCTGGAAATGAATGATGGTTTCCTTTGGCGAGAAGGCAAAGTCCCGGCAAACGGTGGTGGTGGTAGTGCAAGACATTTTCAAAATGCTTGGAGGTGTGTGTGAGTATGAGTAGCGTTGTGATATACGTTGATGAAATATGAAGCTCGGGTCTCGACCTCGAAAGCGGACAAGAAGAGAGCTGAAAGACAATAACAAGAAGACTTGCGAAGTATGTATGTTAGCAACCGCTGCTCATTTATCCGAATCAACAGAAGCAGTCGATGTTTTCCTCCTAGAATAGGCAAAGAAGACTGGATCAAAAAGGCAAATAAGCATCAACAAGAAAGAAAAAGGAGAACAGATAACTCGGGACTCCGAGCCCATATACCTCTCCGACTCCCCCCTCGGACCCAAGCTCCAAATCCACCTCGCCATAAATATCAATGTCATCACCACCCCAGTGCCAGTGCCAATCCTCACAACCCCCCCCAATTCCCGGAATCAGGAATCTCCTGACTAGCGGATCCAGGATGGGCGCCATCAGCCTCATCCTATGCTCCCCTAGGAACCAGGCACCGCGATGATCACCACTTGGCACACATCCCATCCCATACCCACGTGGGGTACGCTCGCTCGCTCCTAATCCAGTAAACCCCGAATAGCTATTCTCGACATCGCCTAAAACCCGGTCACCTATCCGAAGTATATCCTATTTCCGTACCCTGTGCCCCAGAACACGAGCCAGAGCCCCCCCAACCCTCGCAACATAAACAAGCAAACCTCGAACTCCCCAGTCTGGCTGCACGGAAGAAAGTACCACACAAACAGGCTTGGGTTTGCTTTGTTTGCTCCCAGGTTTGGAAAATGTCGTGCAGCGGCTAGAGGAAAACCGGGTTGAGGTTTACTTATCGCGGCGATTATCGTTTGTCGTGCTGGTGCGGATCTTGGCTGCATGTATGCATGCCATGGCCAGCCCGAGATCGATTGATCCATCTTCTATCCATCCATAACACATGATTCCCATCTCCCATCTCCCATCCTAAATCCCATCCCATTCCATCCCATCCATAAATCCCTCTCCACCCCCCCCCCTCCAAAATCCTCCCTCCAATCCCCAAATTAGAGAAAACCCCCTCTACAATCCACTCTCCATCCTCGCCATAGGACAGCTCCATCGCCATCGCCAATCCCGTGCGTGGCTGAGTGAGCTACCCATCCCCCGCCCCTCTTACCTGTCTATCCATCTATATATACTTCCGTGCCCCAAACCTTTCTCTCTCTCAAAAAAAAGACACCCCCCTTGATTATGTTATTCGATTTCGTATGATTACTCTAGTAAGCCATTCAGCTGGATTTGCTTACGGCCGTTGAGCTTGGCGTTAGATTAGCTGGCATGCATACATACCTGGTTGACACAATATTCCGAGGTTCATCCTGAGGAAAGGGGAGTCCCTATTCTCTGGAGGGGGAGAGAAAATGTTGTATTTCTTTTGAGATATCATATCAAAATGGGGGAAAGAGCTGGAGATACCAAGAGTTGGTTCGAGTCGAGTCCCTACGTCTTGCCTTTTGTCACACCTCAATCGTCAGGACAAAGTACTCATAGTGAACTAATATTTACTTTGCAAATCTATGTGCAGACGGGACATGAATATACATGTTAATACTGTATTCTGAATAAAGATTAATCGAGACGCTCAATCTATTATGCCTGGTCTCTATCCCTAAGTCTAAGACTAGAATAAAACACAACCCAAAACGATCGGATGGGAAGAGTAGATGTACAGCTAATACAGCTCTCTCGGCACTGATAGCCGAAGAGAACCAGAAGAGATCAAGATAGAAGATAAATGGAACGACGAAATCCAACCAATAGCGGGGGAAACCCCTCCTCAGATCATACACCAAAGAGGCAGAGGAAGTTCTCCCTTCGCATTCGAAAGGCGGCGGCCACTCTTCATCTCCTTGATCCCCACGTAGGCCTCCCTCTTGCTACCCACCGTGACGCTGCGACTGGTCAAGCCATAGTACGTGGCGATACTATGTACCAACCATCTGGCGAACGAAGCCTGTGGGTTCGCAACCAACGCCTCATACACCTTCTTCTCCCTCTCCAATTGCTCTTCAACAATATTCTTCTGCTCATCGCTCATCGTGATTCCATTACCATTCTTGTCCCTCCCAACAAAAACGATCTCCTCATCCTCACTATCCAGCTCGGGCTCCTCTCCCTCCTTGGATTCGCGCTCACGCTCCTTGCGCTCAAAATCCCGGACGAAGTTGCGCACTTCCTCCTCCAGATCCTGGAGGAGGGGCTTGGCACCCTTCCTCTTCTTGAGCTTCTGGCGGAGTTCCTGCGGAACCCGACCCTTTTGCTCCGCCAACCCAGTGCGCTTCGCGGCGTCGAGCTTCTTCTGCGCGTCTACCTCCTCGGTGCGATGACGGATGCCGGCGTCCCACAGAGGAGCGAGGTAGTAGGGGACATTGTGGACCCGGTAAGTGGGATGAACCTCCCAGTCACTTGGAAGCGGAGGTTGAGCATTCGGGACATGAAGGAATCGATCTGCATATCCATCCATGTCAGCAAAGGTGTAACCGTCACCGCACTCGCTACCTCAGGGCCGCGAGTATTGCGTGAATGACTCCTTTTGCCTTTGTCCCTGCAAAGATATATGGGGATATGACCTACCATTTTCCCATCTCTGTCGTCGACGGCTTCCCTCCTTGCCCTTCAACAATGCCTCTCTCCTCTTTTGGCTATCGCGTCTCATCAATTCCTTGCGCGGTTTATAGGCAGCCTTGGAAGGCGGTTGCCGAGCATTCTCCGGGGTACCAAGAGGAATCGAGAGCGAAACTCCTGGTCCGGAGGCTGCGGAAGAGATGGAGAGGGAGTTCAGGGCCGAGATAGTCCATGCCTCAACATCTACTGATGCAGTTCCATGTTGCGCCGCCGCGTATAGGGGTTGAGCTTGCTGCTCGGGTGGAGGGACTGCAGAGTAGATAGCCATTGCTACGCGAATAAGTGTACAATGTCAGATCTCAGAATGATTTGGGGATGAGTTTTAGGACTGGAAGGATTCCCTCTCTAGAAGATACAAGAGGAGAAGAAGAGTTGAAGTTGTTGTAGATGATCGAGGGAAATCCTAGGACGAAGGCAACTGAGAACTCCCCGTGTTCGCGATAAGCGTATCGCATGAATCCAATCAAAACGCAGGAGCCGGGGTCGTGCAGTCATCGGCCATGGCGGGTGAGTCGCACTCACTCATCACTCATGCTCACCCCTTGCTTTACTCCCATCATCTGATGAGAAACGTTCCCTACCACGAGGGAAATCTGGGAAATGGGAGACCATATTGTTAAATATAGTCACAAGGGGTTGGAAAGAGGATGCAGCTCGAGATAAAGCACTTCAAACATAGAAGAGAATGAGTGACTATATACATATTTCTCCAGATCTATTTCAGTATCATACCCATTTAGACAGCACCATTGTTAGTATCAAATATCCCCATGTTGAACAAGCCTCCAGCTCCCAATTTCCGGCATCATTAGCCCCGCAAACGTGGCGTCTCGTTGATTTCGGGCATTATCTCAAATGAGGATTTTCAGGAGCTTGACTTCTCCAAGGCTCATCATATGCACTCACCATCCAACACTGCTATTACATCTAAGCGTTCAAGATTCAAATGCATTTGATTTTCCATCTCACAGCTTTGCAAAAGCTAGCTCATAAGCAAGTCCCAGAGTCAATCTAGCGTGCTGGAGCATATGATCAAAGCTTAGATACTTGATGGCATCGTCAGAGGTATGGATGTGCTTGTCTGAATCTGCAAACTCTGATTCAATAACAAAGGCCGAAGGATATCCTGCCTTTGAGGCGGACGCGTGATCTGAGCATGCATATCCACACTGTTGTTTCTCGGTTAGTATTGCTTGGAGAAGGTACTTGGAATTGCTCATGGGATGAACCTACCTTGGTCTCAACAAAGGGGATGTCACAATACTAGCGGACTGTAAGTATTTACGCGCAGAGAACTGAGTAGGAACATACCTCGGTGACAATTTCTTTGATAAATGTGGTCAAAGCAGGATCCACGAAATCAGTAATGACTCCCACGCTCTCCTCCTTTCCTGCATCCAGTGTCCCCTGAACAAATCCAGTCATGTCCTGTTGCAACATGGCCTTGACATCTCTGCCAGTCTTCTCGTACTCTGAAAAGATGGCCTGACTTCCTAGGAGTCCGCCTTCTTCGGCAGAGTACCAGTGGAACTCGACAGTATTCTGGCCCTTGCCTTTGATGATATCCTTAGAGGTAAGGAGGACGCGGAATGCTTCTAGAATGGTAACCGTTCCACTTCCATCATCATCAGCACCTGGTGCGGAAAAGATGCTGGGGAGGAACAAGTTGATGCTGTCTTGGTGTGCCCCAACGACCACAGTCGAGTTATGTTTGCCGGGAATTGTAGCGATGATACTATTTTGACCCCAAGGATGTACAAAGGGCTCAACAGTAGCTCCATATTTGTCTGCCCCGGAGTCCTCGATGATAGATTGAATTTTGCTCAATAGCCACTCGGATGATTGCCTTCCGTAATCGGATTTGTAGTATCGAGTATGGAACGAAGTAAACTTCTCTAGGTTTTCTTGCATATTGGACTTCTTTAGGTTCTTCAGTATCGAGTTTAGGTCCTTCTGGAGAGTCGGTTTCGCGGGGAATTGAGGTGGTTTCTTCGATGCTGTCTTGAATGTCCCGAGCTCCTGGGTGGCCGTGATATCCATGAAATTTTGGCCATTCTGTTCGCAGAAATTAGCAGAGAATTGGTGATATGGTTTCGAGACGTACTCGGCGAAGCTCCCATTTCTCATCCTCCGTGACCCATTGTGTCTTCCCAGGTGCCAGCTCAATCAGGTACCGTTCGTCGTCTGCCAAAGCATTGAGAACAACCTGGTCCTTTTCGTGCCGTTCGACGAATCGAGCATTCACAATCGCAGCCGACAAAGCTAGAGTAGATAAGGTGGTGAGCTTCATAGTGGGTAGTTGAAGCTTGATGAATTCGAGTTGTATTGTTGATACCGTCGAATTACAAGGAGAGCGGTGATAAGAGGCAGGCTGCAATCGGATGAGGTGGTTGGGGTTGGCCCGTGCCACCGGAGCTGTCACAGTAACTCGAGCACATAATATCGAGCTTCATTTCGTGCTTGCTGTATATTTTAGGTGGAAGTTCTGCGGCGTAACCTTGTACAGTACGCGTGTTAAAGATAAGAGATCTGCTTTTTTATGTCTAGCTTTGTCTATCCGCATAGCTTTCTCGCCTACGAAGTGCTCTCTGTACGGAAGTACTTACGAGGCTTTAGTTTGTTGTTAGAGTCGCTCCTACTCGAGATATATCACGAAGTAATAGAAGGCTTCTAGCAAGTAACAGTGACTGAGACTAGGTTGCGTGCTAAGTGAGGGCACTAATATATCCCCAAAATGACATTAGCGGCTTCCACAAAAATGAGTTGGGGTGTTTGGTTAAGTCGTTCAAAGATTAGCCGTTGATATAGCGGTTAGCTGCCAAACAGGGTCTCTTAGGAACATATCTGACGGAAACTCGAGAGCCTACTCTATCAGCTAAGTAGCATTAGGCCCCTCACAGCAAAGTAGCATACATATATAAATTCCCACCGGCACTTGCGCCCTATTCAAAGTTCAAGATCGACACTGCATCTCAGCTGACCCCAGGCCCAGCCCCGCACTTGCCCCAGACTGTGTGTTGACCAATAAAGCAATAAAAGTCCGAGGGGGCAACCAGAGTGAATACGTCACACAGTCACCAGAGGGAAGCTATGCTAACCTTGAATTTGCGTGCCTGACGACCACAAGTACATAGAAGCCATCCGCCTCCTTCTTCCTTCTTTCTTTACTTCAATTTTCATTCCACATCTCAATTGACAGAAGCCTCTAAAGCTTTTGACCCCAGGCTGTGTATCAACAAACAATATTCATCAAACCATCAAGCAGCACTTCCTGCAAACTTTTTGGGTTCTCTTACCATCACTTGAATTTTGGCTACCGACGGAGCAGTATCTCAAGAATACTCCAACATGCCTGACTTCTCCAACGGTAAGGACGTCAACCGTTAAAACCTCATTTTCAACTCCTAAACTCTGGTCCATATCCCATGCTGATATACCACCTAGCAAATCCATTCGCAAAACGCGATTCGTACAACGTAAAGACAGTGTGGGCCTACAAAGTCCTGACGATCCTGTCATGGCTCCTGAACGTGCTCGTCTGTATATACTATACCTTTGGCATACCTTCCGATCACAAGAAAGCATGGCGCAATAGCATCTGGGGACAGAACAGGGCTTTTGCAACCCCGTTTGCCTTGAATGCCCTCATTGCATCGATCTACTGGTACGCCAGAAAGACGATTACATGGGGCGGTCACTAATTGGCTATAGGCTTGTCCTGTTTCTCTTCCAAATCGCTTACATGTGGCACCTCTTCTCGATTAACAGCGAACATGTCCAAGTAGCTGCGGGTGTCGGCAGCCACTTCATACTCAACAACCTACTACAATTCGCCTTTGTGCTGCTTTTCGTTCACGGGCACTTCTTCTGGGCTGAGCTCATTCTTATCATCAACTTTTTCAACCTGACTTCCTTGTATTTCCGCCACAATACCGCGCCTAGACTGATCCATATCGGCGTTGCGTCTGGGCCCCTTGCTTGGACATTTGTTGCTTTGTACTGGGATGGGGCTATTGCTGTTCATGCTCACAGTTTGCCGGCTCGAATTCTGGCTAACGTTTCCATCTGGGGTATCTTGGTTTTCGGGTTATTTTTCCTCGCCATCTACAAGGTAGTGCATGCCTGCTTCGACGCATATGGTAAATGCTAACTTGACTTCCAGGATTACACCATTGGATTTGCTCTTAGCATCTTAACAGCTTCCCTTGGTGTTGGCCAGTTTTTTACAAAGACAATTGCTTTCCAATGGATATTTGCTTTCACAATCATGGCCACTCTCTTCCTTGCGTCGCTCGTCGTCGGCATTCCGGGTATGTTTGGGAAGGAGATCAGCTTCAGAAGAGAGCAGTCTCTCGTCCCTGCCGATCAGGAGAGAGCTCCTCTCTTGCAAGACAGCTAGGAAAGCCATCCCAAGACGTCGTAAAGAGTTCGGGGTGAAGATAGGAACTTTGCGGACAGAAAGGTTGCATGGAGGGCTAGCGTGTTCTCGTACGATTGCGCTCTGATGATAGTGGGCTTTACTTGCCTAAAAGGTCCTGAATTTCCGATACTAGTGTGGCCAGCGTACCTACCAGTGTGTTGTATCTACTCCGTAGAAAGTCTTCGAGAGGAACAACTAAAAATCAAATGGCCGTCCGTCAGAAACCCTGCCTTGCAAGCCATGGTGTCTTGCTTTATTAAGGCTTAGTGTGAATTGTACCCCTGCTAGTGACCTCGGTAGCTCCCGACCCAACATTCTGCCAAAAAGAAGTCTACCGTACTTATCGTAAATATACCAACGTCCGCCTGGCTGAAAAGCCACGATCAATCAATTGAATCCCAGGAGCTCGATAGATCTTCTCAGGCCTTTCAAAAGTATACCTATACCCGCATCTCAGTCTGCTTTACTGGCCACAGTGGGCCACTGGCTGGCTACCAAATCTGCCGGGCCTTGCTTCCCAGCACAACGATGCCAAAACCCTTCCCACTTGCTCTCAGCATCGGCACAGATATTTGCTCAGTCGCACGAGTTTTCAACATCCTCCAAACGAGATTCGGACCTCCGTTTATGCGGAAAATCCTGGCGCCCGAAGAATGGCCCCAAGCTGAAGCGCGGGTGGAAAAGCACCTTATCAGGTGGAAGAATTGTCTGGCACAGAGAAAATACTTGGAGACGAAGCGGATATCTTTAGGACTCGATGGCGATAGAGATTTCGCAATCGAGCTCGATAGGATAGTCCCGGGGAGTCATAGTTTTGCTCTCAAGTCTTTGCAATCTATTGTTAGTCCGGTGGAGTTGCAGGAAGGGGTTTCGCTCCACCGTGGAATGGAGAGGGTTATATTTAAAGTGAAGGAGCAGTCGTTTGGAGATTCTGTCAATGAGAATCCTAAGACCGAAGAAACCTTCAAGGCCATGTTTCTAGAACGACTTAAACAAGATCGCATCAAACAATTACAATCTCATCGTGGAGCCGAAGTTGACGTATTGGCCAAATTGTGGCTAGAGAACGTAAAAGAGGCATATGTAACATTTCGCGGGGCTTTCCGAGGCGCTGCTTTTCTAGCTGGGCGGTAGGTTAACTTCTGCCTATTATCACTAATCCTTTAATGCTGGTTAATCGTGAGCTGATTTTAGTTTGTTGTAGATTCTCAGCAAAAGAAGCCGTTATCAAAGCACACCCAAACCGCACCGTCCTCTTCCACGAGATTGTTATCACGCCTACTCCTACGACCAGTACAGAAGCGGGCCGGATGACAAAACCAGTCGCGGTTGTGCTTCCTCGATCGCGTAATTTCGACGAGGGACAAGAGGTTCTGTTGAGCATCAGCCATGATGGGGATTATGCTACGGCTGTGTGCCTAGCTATGGCAGAACCGGAGCGGCAAGAGACAAAGATACCGAGAAAGGCAACGCAGGATGGGAAGGGGGACAAGGCGATAAGTCGTAATCGGAAAAAGCCGGAGAGTCCCTCTCGTCCACGGACAGACCGGCCAGAGATCAAGGAAGCAAGTAAAATACCAGCTGATGAGATAGATGATGAAATGGATGACGAGTCGATGGATTTCTCAGTGAACAACGAGAAGGGAGCCTCTCAGTCAGGTTCAAATATGGCGAGTCAGAAGGAGGATGAGACGGGCAACGACATCATCAATTTCCTACATAAACGCCTGGGGGGAGCCTCTCAGCTAGATAAAAACAAGCCGGGGAAGACGGAGTTTGAAGAAGAGTTAGATGAAGATATGGCGAATTATAAGCCTATGAATCCCAATGGGAGCTCCCAGCCAGATGCAGAAATATCGAACAGGGCAGAGAACGGTTCGGGCGAGGAGATTATCAAGTTCCTCCAAGATAAGTTCAAAGGCTCCGCTGGGCTAGGCTCTAGGTCGTAGGTGAAATATCTACCTTGGGATATTAGGCCTTTGGGGCGGGGCTTCTGAGATAGCTTTCTGGTTGTTTTGATGGGTTTTGAGCTTTATGTCAAGATTCGAAAGATGTGTAGGATATGTAAGATAGCGATGAAGATCTATATATCTATCTCTCCGACGGAAACCAAAAATCTATTGTATACACGTTGCCCAAAGATACCGCTTTTGTAATTATGCAATTACAACTAATGGTAAATTTGATGATGTAATGTCTGAATAAATAAATAATAATTAAGACGACATTTTGAGAAAACCTGCTTTTACAAACTTGGGTATCTTTTAAGCACATGTAAATTATAATTGAAGTTATTCTTATTTATTTTGCACTTTACTAAAATAAGTAAAAGCACTACCAAAGCACACAACAATTAATAGTATTAAATCCTTGGTGCTATACTTAATTCTATCTAAAGTACTATTTACCAACTTTCTCAGTAAAACAGTTTTGTAATTCTCAAGTAGTATCCAGCTTTCATAATTCCACATACATTCGCATTCGTGAACCTGTTGAACCCAAAGTGTGCAAGTGACAAGCATTATGTCATTTCTCCCTCCGGCAAAACATATATCCGATCCTTACCAACCAGCAGTCCGACCGATCCCTGCAAAAGTCCCACGGATATAGTGCCAAATACCAAGCCAAATCGACACGGACATGACAAATGTCGCCAAAGATCGTGCACAAACACGAATCTCAAAGACTCTGTTCTAACGAACACGAAAAAGGGTGCTTGGCGCAATGGTAGCGCGCGGTCCTCCTACACGCTGAAAGGCAGTTGGATGGTAGACTGAGGTTGAGGGGTAAGCTTTCTGGCTCAGAATAATTCGATGGTCCATACTAATCCATTACTAGTTCGAGTCCCTTGGTGCTCGCAAAACAAATCTTTTTTTTGGCATTTTTATCCGTTGATAAAAATTTTTATTCAACCAGGAAAAGCGGACGCCTAAGCGAGCCACTTGGCATCGCGTCGTTCATGTTTCGGAGCAGCAGATCCGACCGATATCAGTAGCAACTAGAAAAGCAATGGCTTTCATTTAGTAATATTACTACAACAGATCCGACGGATTTAAATCGTAACTACAAAAGTAATGACCGTCTGTTTTTAATATTATCTAGTAGATCCGACGGTTTTTAATTTGGGTTTTAATGTTATTATAAAAGCTCCGATAGTTTTTGATTGTATATGACAAATCCGACAGTTTTAATTTATAAATATAATGGTAATAGACCGTCAGTTTTTAAAATTACTATAACAGATCCGATGGTTTTAATTCGTAATTATAAAGGTAATAAATAACTGCTGGTTTTTATATCACTATGGCAGATCCGACGGTTTTTGATTGCAGCTACAAAAGCAATAGATGTCATTTCTTGATATCACCTCGAAAAATTCTGCTATGCTACAATAAGCTCCATCCCTCAGTATATATAATAATTATTATTGTAATTTTGCTGAGGCAAGATACCAATGGACACAGTCCATTCTTGTTTAATCCGCCCCATCCCCCTTGTGCTAATGGCATAATCGCTTGCAAAAGTCGACGTGGTTTGTGTTTAGGTGTTTTGAAAGCTTGGAGTATTCGCCATAGGTCCGCTCTTTCGCTCCAGCTTGCTTGCAGAGTCGACAAGCATATTTCCCACTCTCATCCTTACACCACTGCGCATAAACCTCAATAACAGCACCCTTTCCCGCTTCTGGGTTGTGAACGCCTGCGGGGGCACATACATGTCGGTCGTATTTGAAAGCACTTTCCATCTTCACACTTTTTGAATCCCAAGGATGGGCGAGACATAGTGGACAGGTGGTAGGACCACGCTCAACGTCAACAAAGTCATTCCAGCGTTGAATGAGCAAAGCTCGCGCATCAGAATATGCCTTGCCGATTTCAGTCTCTGAGACATCTGAATCATCAGCAATGTCATCATCAGGACCAACTGCAACTACAACTGCTCCATCATCTAACTTATCAAACAAGTCTTCCTCGAGATTTTCCGACAAATCGGCACTACCGATTTCACTCGTAATGTCCTGGCCATCCCAGCGGGCCATCTGATCTTCCTCCTCACTTGGGTCTTCGCCGGTGGTGGTGTTATTAGTAATGCGCATGCTCTTATTAGCAGTTTTCCAAGCTTCGACGTCAACTGGTGCGTTTGGTCTTTTTTGCAATTCCCTTGATGCAGCAGAATCTTGGAGAATTGTTGGATTGCGGCTCAGTTCCCTTCTTTCCGAAATTTGACGGATGGTTGGTTTTGTGCTACTGCTTTCCCAATCTTTGATGAACTCCTTCCTAATCGCATTATAGACAAAGGCCCGGTTGTTTCTCCGCGCTCGTAGAAATCCCTTCAGGAAGTCAGTTACTTGGTGTGGACTGACAATCTGAGTCAGAGTTGCTTGCCACTCAGCGGCATCTTCGAGGTGCTCTGGCATATGAAACTGGGCGTCGTTCAGGTGGTAACTTGTAGGTGAAGCAGCGACGAGCAAATGGACAGCGTCCATTATGGCAGAAGGTGTTGCATTGACAAGGTCGAACCTTTCGCAGACAGTACGGATGATGAAGCGCAAGGTCTCTTCAAAGTCCATGACCGACTGATCGTTCCGGGCATTAAAGGCAACATGGACTTTGCATGCCTCCTCGTCGAAGGGGGTGTGGAGCTTTGCGACTGCTGGACTACTGAGAGTCATCCGAAGTTCATTTCGAGCTGTCCCAGAAGAAGCGTAGCGTGATTCTCCAAACCGAATCTCTGTGACATTGATATCGCCCATTCCATAATCATACCGCCCATAGCTGCTACGGGTGTCTGGGGCATGTGTAGCAAGCTCTTTGGCTTGATCGACGCTAGCATTTCTCCCTATAGTTGTGATGAACTCTCTTCGAAAGCTATATATTGTAGACCTGACGGGAAGACCTGACCGTCGTGCAATCCTCTGCAACACAGGGTTGAGCGAAGACGAGCTGAGTGGCTTGATACCTTGATCGGAAATACCCGATCGTCCCTCTCTTCCCGCAAGGAAGACTGGCTGATCTGATATAGCAGGGTCTTGATCAAGTTCAAACATATCGGAACTCTCAAGCTGCTCAAGTGCACGGTTCCCGAAAAGACCACGATCGATAGCGAGCAGCGTCAGAAGCCATGTAACATCGGCACAGAGGTTTGCTTTGTTGCAGCACGGATAGATGACGAATGTTGCACCTTTATACGCAGATGCTTTGATATGGTGAAGGTCTCGTTGACCTTTAATCCAGTGAAGTTTGATTTCTAGAAACAATCCGAGCTTTCCTTCAATCCGTAGGAATCGAATATCCTTCCATTTGAGATATTGCGGCTGTCCCTTGTACCCTTCAACCAGAGTTAAACTTCCAGGACGAGCTCCCGTCATTGCAGCAAGCGCCCAAAGCGTGTAATGTTGTTTCAGCCATGAGGCAGGATTTGAACTAGATCTGGAAAGTGTTAGAAATTCCCCCCAATTTGGTGAGGAGCATATACAGAACTGTCCGAAGGAGAAGCCACAGCTCGGGGGTGCCAAAGTACTCCTTTGCATACTTCTGAACGCCAAGAGAACTTCCCACAGCCACCTGGTACATGGTGGCTTCACTTTTCAATTTCCAGGCAGGATAGATGCTCCCAGCCTCTCTAGATACGATTATGCGTCAGCTTAATTTCAGTTATAAGTAGTATCGAGGAAAGGGCGGTAGGGGATATCATCAATAAGAAACAGAACATACTCTAACAGGAACCATATCATGTACCACCACAGTGCTTCAGCTCGTTGACGCAGTTGGCCGATCTTGAAGCGATCTTCAATTCGACCTCGACTCGTGGCCTCATCTCCACCAACCGCAGCGAGATACATGCACCCGTAATCGATGATTCTCTCCTTGTTGTAGCAATGACGTTCAATATCAGCATCAGAAGATTCTATCGGCAGGATTCCCTCAGCGGTTAATAGGGGTCTCATCAGGGACAAGAATTCTCGTCGGACCATCGCTCGACGGCAGCGCACTGTTGGAGCATTGTGATCGTGCATGAAGATAGCCGCTGGGGCTGATAAAATCATCAGTGATGTTCTGTAAACCGACAGTGTTCATTTTTCGGAGTTCCAAGGCGCCATGTTTGCAAATGGACGGTGTCCATTCGAGAGATAATGAAGAGTTGGAACAAACTTACCAGCTAGAATCCGAGCTCGTATCTCGGGATTATCTGCCACCTTTTTGGCCAGGGCGGCGAAGTTATTCCCACCACGTCTCGCGCGTTTGGTTTGAAAGACAATACTTGAGGCCGGATTGACGAGATTTGGAGCATTTTGAGGTGAGTCCGAAGTGCTGGCAGACATCTTGACAGGAGATATTCATGAGTTGCCAATGATAGGAAAGGTGAAGTGAACGGATCTCGTGTTAGGAGAAAGAAACTTTAGGGTTGATGTTGCGAAAAGAAGAAAGTGGAGGAAGGCAGTGGTACCCGAGTCGCGACTTCCCTCTTGGGCCATTTGAATTCTCACCCAACCCAGCGCTCACCTCTCACTTCCGCCTCTCCAAAGACTCCACCGCATCAGAGTTGATCCGCAGGGCATCTATATAGTAACATGCCGAAGAAATCCGTACTCAGTGACGCCCAGCTAACGGTGGCTGCCGTGATCTTTCAATACGCAGAGCAGCAGTATGCACTTCCCGATGTACAGGTGATTTCATCTTCCTCTTGAAGCCTAGGCAACGACAAACTGACGGTTTCTTGAAAGTCTGAATGCGTAGTCAAGAGCTTGCGCAAAGCCGACGGTCTGCGGTTGGATCCCACCGATTCAGTTCTCCTCCGCCTCGCTGCCATCCTGCCTATCATTGCATCAAGTCTACTACCGCTGGAAGATTGGACCCCAACCGAGCATCATGCATTCTTCAGCCGCGAACTTCGTCGGCAGACGAACGTAACCAGCGACGAGATCAGTCTGCTGAAAGCCCGAATGGACAGTGTCCATTTGGACACTCCTGAAAACCTCGGAGAGTACGTGGGAATCGGATACGCATTGCAGCTGGGAAGACTGTTCGGATTTGCTGGTGCGGAGTTCAACAGGGAAGATGAGTTCGTTGAGCATGCCGCCACTGCCCTGAAGGCGGAGGAGAAGCTGCTTATACCCACGGATGGCGGAACGAACCCCATGAGAATTCCGACCGTCAAGCAAGAAGGAGCGGCCACTTCAGCACTCCTGGTGTACCATTCTGCCTTCCGGTTCTACGAAACCTTCCAGCGCACAAGTTCGCAACAAGTCCTTCCCAATGATGAAAGAGCGATCGAGCAAGCGACAGAGAAGAAGATCCGACAGGCGAAGAAAGCCAAAGCAAAACTCGAGGCCAAACGAGGAAGAAAGGGGAAGAGAAGCAGAAGCGCCGTCGAGGAGGAGGAGAGTGGTGAAACTAGCGGCGGGAACAGCACGGACGGGGAGGAAGGAGAGGAGACGGAAGACAAGGAGAAAGGAGATGTCGTGCTTGCAAGATGTAGACCAGTGCGAAATGTGAACAAGAGAAAGAGAGGTTATATTGATTACGTCGATGAGGAGGAGGAGGATGTGGAATGAAGATCTGTCGTGAGCTATAGCCGAGCCGCATTTATAGCTTTACATCGTACATACGTAGAAACGAGAAACCCTCCCTAGCACGACAAGTTGTCTTGACCAGCTGAATAAGAGTAGAGTCGACGCAGAGAATCGACAGTCCCGATTCCAGCCCTCCGTGGTGCCTTTCTTTGGGACAGAATCTGCGGGTCTCCCGTTCGCGTTTTCTCCCTCCCTCCTCGCCTGCGCGGTGACGCTCCGCTGCCGTCCTTTCTTTCCTCGAAACCCCGAGGTCTTTGTAAGAGACACCGACGAGTATAATAAAAAACGTACGTCGAGCGCAGCGAAAGAAAGGACGGCCTCCACGGCAGTGGCCCCCGGAGGGCCAGCGGAGCGTCACCGCGCAGGCGAGGAGGGCGGGGTCCGGGGCTCCGGGGTCCGAGGGCGAAGGGGAGGGGACCGGAGGAGGGCTCCCGGTGGAAGGTTGAGGGTTCGAGTCCCTTGGTGCTCGCAAAGCTTTTTTGCAGAACCTTTTGATGTTAATCGATGCTTCTTATCATCTAAAGAGTGAAGTTCTCTTTTGTCGGGTGATGATGAGTTTAATTCGGGATTTTGGAGAGGAAAAGTTAAGCGAGTTACGGGGGTTTTTTCAATCAGACAGGGATGAAGTCTAAAGATTCTAATAACAGCGAATTACTCTAATAAGTTATATATAATCTAGTACTAGTTTCCCGTTTTAAATTCCTGTTATTTAAGTTAAAATAAGGCCCGACTGTAATATTCAATTAATCCAATTAGAACATCAATAACTAAGTTTTAAAGGTAAAGTTTAACTAGAATTATAAGATGGATAACAAAAACTCGTGGAGGTAATCCTTAACCGACTTGATCTCATGTTGTAACTCCCCGCCTTGGTGAAGTGGACCCAAGGGAGGCCAGACCAAAAGGACATCCGCCAGTGTGAGCGCAGGTTGGCACCAACGTAGGCCGGGGTGTATAGAGGCAGGGGATAGCAGATGTGCAACAAAAGCTTGGGGGGCTCTCGAGATTCTGGCGCTCATAGGGTTCTTACGAAGGTACAGCGGGTAAGTATTGTTACAGTTAGTACGGTCAGGGGTTTTTCCCATCATTGTGAACCCTTGACTGTCCTAACAATATTCGTGTTGCTTGACCTGGGGGGCATGCTAGCCAGGATGGAGGAAAAAGTCTCCTGGCCTGTGAAACGTTCCCAGCTGACCCTTCCTCTGCCGCGCTGTGCATGGGGAACTCAAGGGAGGCGCTCTGATCCCTAGATCAAAGCACCAATACTTATCACACCCGCTATAGCCTGGTCTTGACCAAGGCTGAGGTCTTCCTTGAGCAAGGCAGGGGTAAGGTTATCGTTGTCATCGCTTCGAGCGGGGTTGGCCTCTCGAGGCTACACGAATGAGGGGTTTTGTTCGTTATTTCCTGGATGGTTGAAGCCACTCGGTCTTTTTGACCAGAATGGGATTTCTTGATAAACAAAACATCAAGTGATATATGCATTGCGGAAGGATGATTCTCAGAAAGGAGAAATCTCAACGCCAGAGCAAATCACGTGCAGGTAGACAAGCCACATTCTTTGACCAGGCCAGCCAGCACTTTCTAAATATAAATATATTGGCAATATCCGTTTCCTGCCAGCCTTGCATGTATTTCTTTCCGTCTAGACCGGGTGGCCGGTCACCGGAGGGGCCATGCTGTACACACCTCAACCCAGAGGGACCTGCTGGCAGTGTTGTGATATCTAAAGCCTTTTATTTGCAGGACAAGCGCCAATCGGTCACTTTCAATTGATTAGGCTACGTCACTCACACTGGGGCACAATTCGTGACGGCGGGTTAGCTTTCTAACATCTTCACAACGACCACAAGACGTGAAATCAAAAGAGCTCGTGTTAGAAAGCCTATTGGGAATAAAAGCTTTTTGCTTACAGGTGCTTTTGTCAAAACCCTTTATATCCGTCACGAATTATTACTGCTCTCCCCGCTCACGCATCCTCTATTCTTTTGTTATTACTGGAATGACAAGAAACTGTTTTTGCTTTAGTGTTGGACTTTACTTCGAAGCAAGGTAATTTTTGTTTTATTTGGCATGTTTTTGAATCACATCCTTTTCACCAAGAGACTAGCATAAGTCTTGATGAAGCTTTTAAAAACAACCACTTTAGCCCAGCTCTTCTCCTAGCAATTTCCCCCCAAAATAGTTTTCAAGCTATCGAGATCCCCTTCAAATCTCCTCCAACAACTACTACTGGACCTCTCTCCGCCCGTTCACGCTCCTTCGCGTCTCTAACCTCCAGAAATCTTATCAGAAAGCAGTGTAATGCAAGCGCCGCTCCCGTTACCGTAGCCCCAATATACGCTGGTCTAAATCTTGGAGCCTCTCCCGTCCTCCAAACAGCATCAGACCACCAGATCTGGTTGATATAACTGAACATGTTTGACGACGCTATCACGAAACCCCGCATCTCATGGTCATGGGGGATGAGTTCGGGATACCAGGAGTACCAGATGCCAGGCACGCCTGCGGAGCAGTATGAGAGATAGAATGCTGCGTATTTGAGCTTAAGGGGAACGTTCCAAATTGCAATTACAATAGTGCTGAAGAAAGTCCCGGCTTGCATGACTATAATTGCTTGCCAACGTTTACCACGCAGCATAGGCGAGTCAGATAACATACCAGCGACGAGTTGAACGAAGACGCCTATGGCATTTTGGCCGGTGGGCAGAACGTTGATCTTGTAAACAGGGAATTTTTCCGATTTCAACCAGAGTGCAAAGGCAGGTTGCTGAATAGGATAGCTACACTGCACCAAGAAGTATCCTATAGGTAAAAGCCAAAACTGCCATTGCGCCATCAGACGAAATATTTTCTTCCGGTCCCAGGGGGTATCGCCAAGGGGTTTGAAACCAACATCGAGCAGGCGCTTGCGTGCGAACTCCCTTTCTGCAGGCCGGAGATAGAAGGCTTTTGTGTTTTCTGGGAAGTCAGGATTGAAGAAAAATCCAAGGACTCCAACGGGAAGGCTGATAACTCCGCAGATTATGAAGAGCCATTGCCAACCGTGGTGGCCGAGTACACCGTTGAGATTCTTGTATGCTGCTGCTTGAAGATAGCCACTGAACATCCCAGCCAAGGTTGCCGTGCTGTAGAACAATGTGTATCGCTTCGCTCGTTCTTCCTTCTTATACTAGGAGGTGATTACGTAGGTGATGCATGGGAAAAAAGCGCCCTCGCATAATCCGATGAGGAAACGCAAAGCATAGAGCTGCGGGACGGTTTTGACGCTAGCACAGGCGAAGGTGAAGATGGACCACAGCACCTCGAGCGTGGGCACCAGAATGGATGGTCGGATACTGGTGACCAAAATAACAGCAGGTAGTTGACTTACTACGTAGCCAGCCGTAAACACATTACTCATGTAAGTAAGCTGACTACCGCCCATATTGAGAGACTCTTTCATGCCCGAAACTGAAAAGTAATTAGCATCCATCTTCGTGAAACTCATTGAGGCCGAAATGATTTTGAATAGCTTAAGTCTTATGCGGAGGCTATCCAGGTTCGGTTCAAAGTAGACGTTAACGAAATCTAGACGAGAAATTGAAAATAACGCAAAACGAACCGTAAGCATTGTTGAGATTGGCTTGATCCAAGTTCTTGCAAAAATATCCCAAACAGCCATAGGACAAGAGGAAGCAATCGAGTTTGAAGAGAAAGAACTTTTCCTCTTTCGACTTATTCGGGTCATCCCAAATGTACCTTTGTACCGTCCGCCAACACCGCCGGATCGAACCCAAGGGTCCGGATTTCTCCCAGGCCCGGGCCGCCTTTTGCCCTTCTCCACTAGAACGGTCGATCGAGCTGGCATCTTTAGAAGGCACTGAGTCGGATTCCGTTAAGTTTTGGCGTTTCTCGTTCCCGGGGGACTTTTCTAGATCGTCTACTAGGTGTATATCGATGATCTCCGCCATGGTTCTTGCTGAAACGACTGCTAATGAAAACCCCAAAGGATGGCCAGAAGACTCTTCTTTATACTACAGAATTTCTGCTATTTATTACATGTAAGCAGGGAACTGACCCGAGCTCTCCGAATTTCAATTACGCCATCTAGATATCGGTGTCACCATTGCACTCTTATCTTTCCCATACCGAGATGCATCTCAAAGTACAAGGTATCTCGACCCTCAAGCAAAATCCCTTTTCAGAGGCGCTATCCAAACCCCGCGCCGGGAGACGCGTTGCACGGCCCGGCAGTGATTTGTAGGGGTTTGCGGATGATGTTGCCATCCATGCATGATCTCGCGATATTGCGAGGAGCCAATAGAACTTCGATCGGTGCTTCTTCTGTGTGATGGCAGGTGCGTGGAGTAGGAGATAACGGATCTAACAGGGACTGATTTTTCTGTTTTGGTAAGTCAGAGGAGGGGAAAGTGGTAGGGGAGGTAACATAGTGATAAAGGATTGAGTTGTCGTCAAGGGGGTTAGGTAAGATCCAACAGAAGATTCAACTCTTTACCCTTACGAAATGGGCCGCAACCAAACCTGCGATAGGAAAATTTGTTAGAAAGTATATAGATATAGAAGTAAAAGAGCCTTGTGAACAAATACTGTTGAATTTAGCGACTTTTGGTTATTCTCGAATTGTTTTGGCGTTATTGTGACGTTATCTTTATAATGAGTTTGTACTATTCCTACATCCTAAATTCTGTTACGCAATAGTCTGTGGAAAGTTTAAGAGGAAGAATGCATAATTAAGAGGAGAGTATTTTACTTCATTTCTTGTTGTTTGAAGCGTCATAAAGTTATTAGCTGTATAAATAGGAAGCCTCAACTTACTACATGTCCACCTCGCTTCAGAAGCCTATGAAAGATAAAGCGCCATTCTGAAATTGTAACCCTTCTGGCACGCTCTTCATCACGGCGACGAAATCAACGCCCGCTACGTAACCTTTGGGGAAATAAGTCGTGCCAACTCGCACCTCTCTCCCTTCCTCGCTCATGGTCCATATCTCTACTTCTGTTCCTTTGGAGTGCTTTTCCACGTGGGGTAGAGGGTGAACATAACCGACCTTCAGATATTCGTCTAACAGCATCATGATAGTTTCGCGGTCGACAGTATGGAGGGTGGAGGTGGAGGCGACGAAAACGTAGTAAGCGTGTTTTGGATCGCGGTGGTGGAAGGGCCTGCAGCCATCGTGGCATAGGTGAGAATTGTTGGCCCCCATTTTGCTTTTTTGCTTGCTCGATAGATTAGTATGAATGCGTATGCAAGTAACTTGCCCTTTTTTTTGCTTTGATTGCGTTGTGTTTTGTGTAAAGAGAGAAAAGTAAATTGTTAGTCTTGGTGAAATTTAAAGTAACTTGGTATTGTTCGAGTTCTACTGTACTATTGTTTTCTGCAATAAGCTGGGCTTGATTTATCTAGTTCACTTCACTTTATTAAAGTGTTTTAGAAACATCCTTATATTGTTCGTATGAACAGTGATTAAAGTACAATTTACAAGTTTGGCTACAAGAACAAACTTGTTTGTCTTTGTAGGTATGGTCGGTTAAAATCAGTATCACCGTTTGTTCTCTAGGGTAGCTGAGATTGTTCCGGCATTCAAGAGTATTTCAACTAGTTTCTTTATTCTTTTGGTAACTCCAGCCCTGTCAGGATGGTCTCTTCTTCTCCCGATCTTGAGGATAGATCCTTTCATAGATTTAAAGAGTTTGCCTCACCGCACGGCATGACATAATTCAGCATCTCTGAACAATTATTTAAAGCACTGCCCAGGAGGACGTGGTCCGTTCCCGTGGGCTTGAAAGGAAAGAAACGTCACATTCAAGTAAACCATTGTCTTTGTTTGCACTTGATCAACACCACTCACACATACCCATCACCGCCACGATCGCGAAATCAATTTCAACATCATATTAAAAATCATTCGTCTAACTCCGCATTGGAGCAAGTAAGCCCCTGATCCTAAGGCTGCAAACAAGTAACTTCAACGGGAAGATATCACGTGAAAGAAGTTGGTTCCTTGTCACGTGCAATGGCGCTGGCGGTTCATGAAGCCTTTTTCATTTGCTGACTTTGAATGGATTAAATTGAGCAAACATCTCATATAAGGTAGGGCCGTTCTAAGTCTATATGCACCCGGTTTAGAGGCTCAAGCCAGAACTCAAGATTTTCCGGTGTTTAATTACTGGGGTGCCATATCCAAGGTATCCGACATGCGGGATAGAGCAATCTTAAATAGGACCCGTACGAAAACAAGGGAGGCCAGGTCAGTAAGTTGCCGTCGGTTAGGTGGCCGTGATCTAACAGGATCACGAACTCGTTGATCCCCTTTTCCTGCCTCATGAATTTAAAGCCAGTATATATATGTTCAGCTCAAAAGAATGATTAACAATTATGAGTTTCCATATGAATCCGGAGATGATTTTCACAATTTCTTCTCATTCATTTTATTCATCGTCCAGCGCAAGCACCCTTAACTCAATGAGGTTTCTTTCTCAGCCTTCATCAGGCTTTTTTTTAAAAATATCGGAATCCCACTCTATGGCATTGGGAAAGACTTCTGAAATTCGCACATGATACATTCACCGGAATATTAATACAGCTCCTAACCATATACTTATTTGATTTAGCTGAGGAGAGACACAGAATGCTACTCTCCATCTTCGTATGCGAGGAGTTCTATTTATATAGGAGGGTCGAAAGGTCAACTGTCGACAAATGTAAAAATTTTGCAGTGGCGCGCGAACCAGTTACCTGGTTGCTATTTCTACGCTAGGTAGGCTTGATATGGTGAGGTAACTCCTGTGGTAATCATTGCGGGGTTCAGTCTTTAAAAAAAAAAATAAAAACCTTAAGCCTTCTGTTAGTCTCCCTCTCTCGAGCATGTTGGTATATCGATACCTCTTTTCGATAACTTAACCATTTCCAACGTTTCTCTCTACGCTTTTCGGCATTTGTTTATCTAATTATAGACTATTCTGGGGTGCTTGGCAACATCCGGGAATGGCTTAATTTTTATCGCTTGCTGCTGATCTCGAGCCCCACAATGGGGATTCATACATTCAGCCTCCAGCAGTCAAGGATGATCATCCATTGATTAATTCAACATCCGAGAAAGAGTATAACGTGCGAATCTTATTTACAGCAGCCAGAGTACCTCTTTCAACAAAGCTGTTGGTAACCCATCGCATTACATGGGTACTCCGTATGCAGACTTCCGACGGGTTGGTAGCGAGGCTTCCCACGTGGTTGGAAAGCACTACAGTATGACACTTGAGAATTTCCGGAGTTTCTCGAGGGGGGTGATCCATCAGACGGAGAAATTTTATGCATCTCTGGGCTTTGCGTCGAGGATGGCATTAGGAGAGACAGGATGAGGGAAGCCCGGCGGAAGCACTCTACTTCTTCCGAAGAATTCAAGCCACTTTTTACACGTTCAGAGTTGTCCACTTAACCCGACTACAACACAAAGGGTCAACAAGTATCAAGCTTGGTCTGTGCACGACTAAGAATGAAAAGGAAAGCATCCACACAGCGCCATACAAATATTAATTAAGTATGAAAGCTGCTATCCTTACTTTAGGGTGTCGTGGATATCTGAGCGATGTGTAAGACCAAAAAATTGGTTAAGTAAGAACTACTCAAAATACAGAGAGGGAGACGTGCACGTGTCTGCTAACAGGCCTTAATCCTTCTTGTCTTGTCCTTCGTGGGTTAAAGAGAAATCAAGGCAAATTATGTCTCAATCCCATGTCTACTGTCCACCAACCATATACAAACCATCAAGCGCCCCCGAGATCCTCGAGATCGATTTCCTCGAGCTCCCGAAATATCCATATGGGGCCCTGAGTGCAGCATCCTTATTCTCTCCTTTCCGGCCCCTATCCCTTAACCGAGAGTCGCTAAACGTTCGATGTAGTCCGCCCATTGGAGGATAAACTCAATGAAACAGATTCCTCCGCCTCGTCATGAACTTTAAGTTAGCCCTTTCCCACCTTTCCCCCGTCTTTCATCCACCTCCCGAGACATATGTGGGCCTTGTTATGTACAGGAGCAATACCTTACGTATGGAGTGACCAAACTCAGCTTTCCCCGCGGCCCTGGAGACTGAATTTCCCGAGGCTCATGCGGGGAGCCGGGGTGCGGGGGTATGGGCTCTACCTTGGGGGATACCGAATCAGGAAAGCCGAGATGGCATTCCGCTAGATCATTTCCTTCCAATAACCAGAACGTCTGCCCGTCTGGTACAGAGGGACTTGATTGGAGGGAAAAGTATACCTTTGTCCATGGCAATGGTGCTACAAAACGCGTGCAGAACATCGCGTGTTTCTGTACGGTCTCCTGTCTTAGTGTCAAGCGCTGCTTTGTAGCAGTTATAGATATGAACGATGTAACAGTTGAAGAAAGAGAGAAAAAGGACCAAACGCCTTGTGTGCTTCTTCAATACTAATTGTCAAGCCATATCTGTATTTCACCATGGCAATTTTCGGACCCCGCGGCTATGCATGGTAAAGCCTCGCTACAGGAACCCCCAACGAAAGCGCCATTGACTAACCATTTATAGGTTTTGCGCCTTGTCAGTGGCTATGGCCAACTCCTATTATGGCTTCGACTCTGCCGTGTACAACGCCGTTCAGGGCGATGACTCCTGGGTTGAACATTTCAACAACCCGAACGCTGAGACGGTAGGAGGCATCAATACCGCCTTCTCCGTGTGCGCCATTCTCTCTGGCTTTTTCGTGGCTGGTTATGTTGCCGACAAGGGGGGGAGGAAAGTCGGTGTCGCTGCCGGGAGTATCTTGGTCATCATTGGCTCTATTCTCGAAGCTGTCTCCCCTAAGGGTTCTATCGCATGTTTTATCGTTGGTCGTGGTGTCGTTGGTGCTGGTTTGGGTTTGGCTCTAGGTACGCATCACTTTGCTCTACTGCACGTTTACTGTGCCGATCCTACATATTCAATTGTGGTTCATTAACTACGCGTTCACTATTTTGAAATTTCTAATTAGATTTGCCTCTTCTCTTGCTAACCCTTATATTGTGCAGCTGCTGGACCCGCTTACATCGGAGAAGTCACTCCCTCTGAAATCCGTGGTATCGTCATGACATTCTGGCAAGTCGGCTATAGTATCGGTCTCTTCCTGGCTTTCTGGATCAATTATGCAGTCCAAGTCAACATCCACAAAGTTCCCGCGAACTGGGTCTGGCGTATTCTCTGCGTCTTCCAGTGCCTCGCCCCCATCTACGTGCTTATCGTCCTCCCATTCATACCTGCATCTCCCCGATGGAGCGTCAAGCACGGCTACCCCGAGAAGGCCCTCGCTGCTCTTATTGCTACTCGTTCGACGCGAGAGCAAGCCGAGATTGAATTTAAATCCATCACCCAAGCTATCGAGTTTGAGCGAACTAGCGAGCAAACCTCGTCCGGCTACCTCGCTTTATGGAAGGATAAATCGGTCCGCAAGCGCTTGCTCCTTGCTATCGGCATGAATGCAGGTCAGCAGTTGACGGGTCAGGGTTCATTGACTACATACTCGACTAGAATTTACAAGAAGGTCTTTACATCCACATCCACCATCGCTCTGATCAACGCTCTTAACGGCACTTGCGCCATCTTATTTTGTCTCAACGTCACCTGGATCGTCGAGCGCTGGGGTCGCAAGATTCTCTTCGTCATAGGCGGATTTGGTATGGCTGTGTGTATGGTTGTCGTCGCTACCGTTGAGACGCAAACGAAAACCCTACCCAACGGCGCCAAGACCGAGTCCGTCGGCATAGCCATCGTCTTCCTCCTATTCTTGTTTATCTTTTTCTACAAGCCCTCGTGGGGCGCTGTAACGTGGATTTGGAGTTCCGAGATCTTTAGCATGAACATCCGCGCCCAGTGCGTCGGTATGGCCGGCCAGACTCAGAACGTCGCCAACGCTATTGTGCAGCAGTTTTTCCCGGCCTTCCTCAACAAGTGCGGCTTCTACGCCTTCTATATGTTCGCCGGCATCAATGTTTTGCTGATCGCCTATGTTTGGTTCTTGATTCCCGAGACCAAGGGCGTGCCGCTCGAGGAGATGGATGTTTTATTCGGAGGCGAGAATCACGTCTCGGGAGGAGCTGAGATTTTACACGAGAAGGAGGCAGATATTGGCGTGCATGAACGCGAGACGGCTGAAGAGAGTAGCTCTAATGCAGGTCAGGAAATAGCTGTCGAGAAAGTTTAAGCCTCTCTCTTTTCCTTGGCTTCTGGGACCTTCTCTCGACAGATCTAATTAAAATGTTACTTCATCCCTTGATGGGCATTTGCAAACATAAGAGGTGCATTTATAAGCGAAGCAGATAAGGGGCGTTGCTATTCTTTGCTGACTATTGGGCCTCCCCTCAGCAAAAGGCTTCTCTTGTTATTAAAAGTAGACTATGTATTATAATTCTACCACCCCTGGTCTCCTCGCTTGACTGGTCTCACTGGTGAATATATACAATCGAAACGTGACCAAAACTCCTCCATTGAAAGTTAGGATAAATAACTCGTTACCCAACTAAGACTAAGCCATTACAAATGCAACTGCCACAAGAAACCTATGATACCCCTTAGAAAAAAGAAACAAAGAAGAAAGAAAGAAAGAAAGAAAAGAAGAAAGTTGGAGAAAAATACTTGAGAAAAAAAAGACTAAAGAAAAGGTGAACAAAGTAGATGGGGGCAAGTTAAAAGGGGAGGGG